>CAUOFW020000359.1:0-237105 GCA_963454935.2 Ilex paraguariensis
ACTTCTAACTTAGTCTTTAGAGCTGCTTTTACAATTTCGGATGGTCCACCTCAGCTTGTCTGTTGGATTCGGGGATAGAGCTAGGGACTGAGAAGTAATTCTTTATTTCTAGCTCTACACAGGACTTTTTGAACTTGGGGTTGTCAAATTGCTTACCATTGTCAGAAACGATTGCCCTGGGTATTCTAAACCTAAATATTATAGATTTTCAAGTGAAATTTTGGACTTTTTGCTATGTGATTGTTGCCAAGGGTTTGACCTCTGCCCATTTGGTGAATTAATCTACCCCAATAAATACGAACTTACACTATCCAGTACTGGTGGAAAGGGACCAAGTATGTCCAACCCCTATTACTGGAAAGGCCAGGGGCTTACCACCGAGGACAAGAGCCCTAGTGGACAATGAGGGACATTGGCGTGTATATCTGGCAGACATTATATCTTTTGACCATGTCTGTAGCATCTTTGAGTATAGTGGGCCAAAGTATCTTTGCCTTAGTACATTTGTTGCCAGAGCTCAAGCTCTGATATGATTTTCACAAATTCCTTCGTGGGTCTCCCTGAGTATGTTATTGGCATCCTCGTCACCTACGCATTTAAGGTGAGGTGTTGAAAAATCTCGTTTATATAAGTTCCCCTGTAGGATCGTGAATCTGGCTGCCCTGACTCTTAGCTTCGAGGCCACTTTGGGGTCTCTTGGCAATGCTCTATTTCGGAGATACTCTATGACTTGGTCCATCCAGCTCAGCTGGGCCATAATGGGGAGCATTTCTTCATCTTCATGGCTTATAGATGGTTCAGCTATGTGCTCGAATGGTATTAACCTATCCAAGTTTTCCTGGGACGTAGCCAATCTTGCTTAAACGTCTACTTGTGAATTCTCAAATCTGGGGACATATTTGATTTTAACTTGCACCAATTTTTTGATCAATTCTTGCACTTTTTTTGGGTAGAGTATCATTCTTTCCCCTTTAGCCTCATAAGTTTCTTCTATCTGCTTCACCATGAGCTAGGAGTCGTTATAAATTTTGAGTTGTTCAACCTCCATCGAATGAGCCAGATTGAGTCCAGCGATGACAGCTTCATATTCTGCTTCATTGTTTGAGGCCTTAAACTCGAATCTGAGGGCATACTCGACATCTATTCCATTTGGGGACGTCAAAATCAATCCCGCACTACTTCCTTGAGCGTTGGCAGCTCCATCTACTAAAAGCTTTCAAGTAGAGAGGTCAGGTACCAGTTAGGTTGTTTCCATAGGGCTTCTACGATCACAATGAATTCTGCGATGAAATCTGCCAAAACCTGCCCTTTGACTGTGACTTTGGGTTTGTACTTGATATCAAACTCACTGAGTTCTATGACCCATTTGACCAACCTCCCTGAAGATTCTAGTTTATGCAATACCTGCTTCATTGGCTGGTCTGTTAGGACCTCAATAATGTGAGCCTAGAAGTAAAGTCTAAGTCTTCTTGCCGCTGTAACCAGAGCTAGGACAAGCTTCTTTGTCTTTGGATATCTCTCTTCTCTTTCCGTCAGAGCTCTGATAAGTAATAAACTGGGTACTGAGCTATGTCTTGCTCTCTTACCAGTGTTGCGCTAGTTGAGAAATATAAAATAATGAGGTAAAGGGTGAGCACATCCCCTTCCATAGAAGTTACCAGGACTAGGGGAGCTCAGATAATCTTTGAGGGCTCTAAATGCTTCTTCGCATCAGGCATCCCAATGGAATGTTTTTTTCAAGATTTGGAAGAAGGGCTGACATTTGTCGCTTTATCTGGAGACAAAACGACTTAGGGCTGCTATTCTTCCGTCAGTTGTTGGACCTCCTTGGTGTTGGAAGGTGGTTGCATGTCCATCACTACTTTGAATTTTTTTGGGTTAGCCTCGATCCCTCGGATATTAACTATAAAACCCAAGATTTCTCCGCAGAGACCCCAAAGGCACACTTTGTAGGGTTGAGCTTCATTTGGTATTCTTTAAGGACCTAAAACGATTCTTCAAGGTGTCTGATGTGGAGCTCGACTTTCAATAATTTTATCAGCATGTCATCGATGTATACCTCCATTGATGTTCCAATTTATTTTTGAAACATTCAGTTTACCAAGCGCTGGTAAGTGGCTCCAGCATTCTTTAGACCAAAAGGCATGACTTGGTAACAGTATGTCCCTGCTTAGTTACGAATGAGGTCTTCTCTTGGTCACTGGGATCCATTCTGATTTGGTTGTACCTAGAGAAAGCATCCATAAAGTTGAGGAGCTCGTACCCAGCTATGGCATCCACAATCAAGTCAATCCATGATAAGGAAAAATTGTCCTTAGGACAAGCTCGGTTGATATCGGTAAAGTTGATGCAGAGGCGCCACTTGCCATTAGTCTTTTTGACGAGAAACCATGTTTGCTAGCCAGGTTGGGTAATCTATCTCCTTGATGGCTTTGGCGTGGAGAAGTTTGCTGACTTCCTCATTGATTGTCTTTTGGTGTTCGAGGGCAAAACTTCTTTGCTTCTGTTTGATGAGTTTACAGGCTGGATTCACATAGAGCTTGTGTGTGATGACTAAGGGGTTAATTCCTTTCATATCTTCTTGTTTCCAGCCAAACACTTTCATATTTCTTCTAAGGAATTGGATCAGAATATTTTTAATTTCCTTGTTCAGCTTAGATCCCACGTATACCAGATGCTCTAATTTTCGTCAAGCTGGATAGGTTCCAGCTCTTTCGATAGCGTTGGCCTAATTTCCAACTCGTCCCTCATGTCAAGTTCGTCTAGTTGGATGTTTTTGACCTCTTTCTTTTTCATGGACGTCATGTAGCACTCTCGTGCCATACGCTGGTCTCCTCGTACCATTCCAATTTTGTTTTCTGTAGGAAATTTCATGACAAAATGGTAGACAGAGGGGCTAGCCCTCATGGCATTGAGGGAAGGTCTTCCAAGCAGGATGTTGTATACTGAAGGTGCATCGACCACTAAGAACCTCACAATGGTGGTGGTCTGGCAAGGAGGATCTCCCCTAGTGAGCACGAGCTAGATTGACCCTAAGGGTAATACCTTTTCCCCTGAGAACCCTAATAGGTTAGCGCTTAATGGCTCGAGTTTGTCCCTACCTATATCCATCTTGTCGAAGACAGACATGAAGATGATGTCAGCAGAGCTTCCGTTGTCAATCAAGACTCTATGGATAGTTTTGTTTGCGACAATGGCTCTTACCACTAGGGGATCATCATGAGGATGATGGTAACCTTCCAAGTTTGAATCTGAGAAAGTGATATTCATGTTTAGCCGAGGTGTTTTGGACACGGTATGCACTTCCAGTATTTCGTCAATTCTGATTTTGCGCAGGTGAGCCTTCTTGGATGAGCTGGACTCCCCACCTGCTGTGAATCCTCTGGATATTACTCTGATCTCCCCTAGAGGTTGTTGATGTTTGTGCGGGGACCTGTTGATGAGGTGCTGGAGGTGGTGGAGCTCGATTCTGATTGTCATGCGCCACAAAGCAATGCAACTGCCCTCGTCGAATCAGGAACTCGATTTCCTTCTTCAGCTAGATGCAATCATCTATGAGGTGGTCATAGTCCCTGTGGTACTCGTAAATGCTTTGTGGCATCTCTTTTCGCTGGGTCTGCTTTTCATCCGAGGTGGCCACATTAGAAATTTCTCATTCTATACTTTTTAAAGAATCTGGGATACCATAGCTGTGAGTAGGGTGAACTACCGAGGTACATACATTGGCTGTAACTTTGGCTGTGGAGGGCCTAGGCGATCTCTAACATCCCCCCTTCTTTTGGGGGAATGATCCCTATCTCTTCTTGGAGACCTATCTCATCCTTTTTCTTTTCTGGGACTTTGGTCCCTCTTTTTCTCTTCCTTCCCGTTCTCCTTCTACGTGGATGAGCTCCCTACCTTAGAAAGAAGAGCTTATTCGCCATTAATATACTTTTCTGCCTTAGCTACCACTTCTGCCATGCTCCCTTATGGGTTTTTTGATATGAAGAACATCAAGTCCTTCGACTGCACTCCTAACCCAGCGATGAAAGCCATAATGGCAAATTTTTCATCTAGAACGTCAACCTTCAGTGATTTTGCATTGAACCTATGGATATAAGACCGAAGGTTCTCGTTGTGCCCTTGTTTTTACATTCAATAAATGATAGCTCAGTTTTTGATAGTTCTGGGATCCTATAAAATGTGATACAAATAAAATGGAGAGCTCCCTAAAAGAAGAGATAGACGTCGGGGCTAACCTATTAAACCATTCTAAGGCTGAGCTTTGTAATGTAATGGCAAAGACGAGGCATCGCACAGGATCTTGATATCCATGCAACTCCATTTGGTTCTTATAGGTGTTGAGGTAATCTATGAGATCTTCCGTCCCATCAAAGGCCTCCATCTAGGGCATTCTAAACTTCTGAGTGAGGGGGAAGTATAGCACATTTGCAGTAAAAGGGGACTCAGTATGCTAGACCAAGGCGTCCATAGTTACTGGGGTCTTGCCTCTCAGAGATTCCTTCATGTGGTTGAGCTCCTATTGGATATCTTTGAAGCGTTGTTCCCAATACTGCTCTCTTCTTTCCTGCGGGAAAGGGAGAAACTCGTTTTTCTCAGTTCCTACGTTCTGGCTTTGCACTTCTTTGTTATTACCATTCCTGGGGGGTGGATGAAGAGCATGGCCCATGGTTTGGCTACTTTCACCCCCTTTGTTAATCTCCCTTAGGGGATCGAGACGTTGATGTTGCTCTTGTAGGGGATCATTGGGATTACTCTGGGCTAGTCGCACCTTCTGAGGACATCGTAAAAGCTTCAAAAGCTCCTCATTCTGTTGTAATAGACGCTGGTTGACTAGGCGTAGAACCTCCAATTTGTTATTCGATGGGGGATCCGCCATGGTAGGATTGGTCTATGTGGTGGAAAAGAATTCTTGAAGATTTACTTGTTGCCTTTCGCTAGTGGCTTCCTGTTGGTTCTACATCCATGGGGGATTAATCTGACTTCTACTCATATTACGTGTAGAGACCATCAATTGCTGAAAGATACCAGTGTGTTTGTAATATGAATAGTCGTGCCCACAGACAGCGCCAAACTGATGGTATGTGAAACATGATCGAGCAGATTTCGTGTACTATTGGATTTGATCTAAGCTACAAGGATCTTGGGAATACTGTGGTAAACCGGGGGTAAGGGATGGAATACATAGGAGAGTTATAGTGGTTCACTAGCTCGGGAACTCAGTTAATTCACTCTTCAATGGAGTCTCTTGCTCCTAGAATCTATATTGATAGTTATGAGAAGATCACATAGTGTTCTTGATACAATTTTGGTTGCTTGATTTTTCTCCCCGCCTCTAAGTGAGGGTTTAGTACAATATGTATAGCCTAGTTTCTAGTTCTATGGGATCTGGGGCGAGATCTTCGCCTACCTTTCGCTACATCCCACTTGATTTCTGGCGAAGGTTCAGGCGGTTAAAGATCTTGTGCCTAAACTAACACTTACCGCCGTTGAGGGGGCGCGTTGTGGTTGCTAGCAGTCTTTCACTCATTTTCTTCAGGGTGCAGGTCGAGAGAGCCCCAGGTCTAGTCCTCTAAGTTCAAGCTCTATTGGCTGAGCTCCCTTCCTGACCTCACCTCCCCAGCTTAAACTTGGAATTTCTTCTAGGTATCATCAGGACCCATAATAAAATCAATAATAGTGATTAATCAAGTCTACATTTTAAGTTTATAGAGTATAGTTTAATAAATCACTTAATCCAATATTTGGTTAAAATTTTTAAACATGAGATTAAAACTTAAGGGTCGAGACCTGGCCCATAACCGGCCCGAAAGTTAAACTAATGAATATATAAGTTTGAAATCAATAACCTAGGACATAATAATAAAAAGACATTTGTATCCCTAATTTGTTCAATTACAAAAGAAAGAATAAGATAATTTAGTCAATTATGTAACAAATATTTTATTACAATTATGATTAATCCGTGAATTCCACGTTTATGCTATTATCAAACCAAAATTGGATATGATTTATGTATACATCTCACAAAGAGAAAGGGTTTGAATTTGAAAAAGTTTGCTTAAAGCAATCCAATACCCATCAACAAGCCATTAGTCCAATGATATTTCTTACCTTATGAAGACTTGTTTTCACAAAGTCAAGAGTTCAAACCATAGTTTTAAAACCCATCTCAAACATCAACCCGGGAAAAGGACTGAGTCACTAGTTCAACTGTTGGATCATTGGTCAAATCGATCATATAATAAAAAAATAATTATAAATAGGCTAAAAATTCACAATAATTATGAAAATAACATGCTTAATATATTAGATCAAACAAAAACTTCAAAATCATCAAACACATTCTTTTTTTAACAGAAAAAAAGATTTTATAGATGTAATCCAAAAATTACAAGAAACAAAATATTACAAGAATGAAACAATAAAATTCTCAAAAATTACACTTGATGGCTTTAATCCTTAAAAATGACCAAAAAACATCTTCAGCATTATCAGAGTGCAAGACTTCACTGCCCATTCCCAGCGGCATCATCCACAGCACCTACACCCTTTAACCCTTGTCATCATAAACCAAAGCCCTTTTAACCCTCAAAACTGGCATCCCTCTCCTGTCCTGCAACAAGGCCAACCTAACATCACTGGGTAAACACAAAGAACCAGAAAACTCAAGAAGAATTTCTAGTTCTTACTGCTTGATTAGCCAAGCCATCTGCGACTCCATTCGCTTCCCTATAAACGTGCCTAATCTGAAAATCAACACCCCTCTACAACTCCTTAATTTGGCTAAGTAAATACAATAAGGCCATGCACAGGAGCATTTACCCAACACCATATTAACAAGTATCAAAGAATCACACTCAATTTGAAACTTCTGGGATCAAACACATATTCAATCCATTCAATTTCCTATACAACTTTGTTAAGTTAAGCATCAAAACCAACAACCGACAATTAATTAAACCCTAGAATTAATTAAAATAGGCCAAAAATTATACAAATACAAATCAATTAGTTCTAAAAATGTAATAGCAAACTAGCAGGCAGAGAGAGAGAGAAACGTAAAACCTCATCGTCGAAGATTTGCTATAGTGTTGTGAGCCTGAGTCAAGATCTGAATCGAAGAAGTTTTGTCGAAGATCTGAGTCCAATAAGCTTTTGTCGAAGGATTGTTTCAAAAGCTTAGATTTATCAAGAATTTTGGTCCAAGTCTTGACGAAGAAGAAGCCCAAAAGACCAACACAACATAGATGTTCAACGAAGGTATAATACCGGTGGTGAGATTGAACTTCACGACTATGAAGGTGAAGAGCACACCCAGAATAAAGCTCGGAGCACTTCAAGTCTTCGATTGTGTGTGTGTGTGAGAGAGAGAGAAAGAGAGATGACTGAGCGACAGTCGCCTCGTCGGAGACGACGAGAAGCAGACAACAGAGGTAAAAATGAAATGAAAGTTAGGCAAAAATGCTCTAGAACCAATTTTTATAGCATTTGAATTAGACTGTCTGATTTCGTCCGATTCAACGATTTTCTTACAAAATCAATCAAGTCATCGAATTTTATCCTTTTCATTATATCGAACAATTTAATAACTAAATCAGCTCGATTCGAGCTCTGATTTACCGATTTACTGAGTCAACATTTCAAATCAGACCGATTTTTAAAACCAAAAAACCGAAAACCAACCAAAAAGGTAAAGACCTAGGACGACGAAGTTTCCAACGAGAAGAGACATTCCGAGCTGAGTTTCTCTCTATGTAAAGCTAAGTCCCTTCATTTCATTTCCATGAGGATAATCTAGATCAGTATAGACAAGAACAAACTGATCCATTCGAAGCTTTGCAAATATGGGGGCGTCAGCATCAGACCTTGATCTTCTCTGTGATGATGATTTTGCCTTCTGGCCTATAAAGATCCGACCAAAATGCCGGAGATTCTCCGGCGATAACAAGCGTAGGCCTCCTTTAGCGACTTCATCAAACAGTCCTCTTGTTTCATCATCGACGAGCATAGAAACTGGTGAATCATCACAGAGCTTCTGTGAGATTTGTGCGGAAACGAAAGTAAGTGATGATATATTCAAAATACAGAAATGTAGTCACTCCTTTTGTACTGATTGCATAAGCAAACATGTGGTGTGCAAGATCCAAGACAACAAGTTATTGTGCAGTGCCCAGGATTGTATTGCAAAAGTGTCCTTGAACTCGATTCTTGCAGGTGGGATTGTTTAATCGTATTATTTTGAGTTCGAGGCATGTTTCTTATTATTAATTGGTCGTGTTAATTGGTTTTGTCATTTTCAAATTCGTGTCGGATGGGCATAAAATTCTAGCAGGTCAATGATACCCAATGAGGTGCTTGCTCGGTGGGATGAGTTGCTATGTGAGTCACTGATTCTTGCTGCCCAGAAGTTCTACTGTCCATTTAAGGACTGTTCAGCCTTGTTGGTTAATGACACTGATGGAGTGATTAGGGAGTCTGAGTGTCCCATATGCCGGCGATTGTTCTGTGCGCAGTGTTCCGTGCCTTGGCATTCAGGGATTGGGTGTGAGGAGTTTCAGAGACTGAATGAGGATGAAAGAGGGAGGGAAGATCTCATGGTGAGAGAGCTTGCAAGAGACAGAAACTGGATGAGATGTCCTTGCTGCAAATTCTATATGGAGAAGAACGAGGGCTGTTTACATATGACTTGCAGGTTAGTTTGTTTTAGTTCATGTTTAGAATTGAATTGGTCATTTTGATGGGCTAGATTCCTAATAGTTGAGCTTGCAAAGATCTGAGTTTATATGCTAATTGGTTCATTATAATACATGAAGGGTCATTACTCAATAGAGTAGTTTAAGTCTGATATGATCTTCAATGGTTTTCTAGTTTTAGGACAGGCTTCTGGACTCAATTCATCAAATTAAGTTACACCTATTCAAATCTTTTATGCTTTGGTAAATCTGATCAACAATTGTCTCCGGCACAAGAGGGGATGATACGGGGTGTGGAATACCTAATCGCTTAGTTAATGAGATGTACATAAATCGACATAGTTCCATGTAAATATTCTTTGGAGCTAGAACCAATCAATAGAATGAAATTCAATAATGGTAAACCTAGGAGCGTGACACGAGCATACTAAGTTTTCGGAAGTGAAGAGAGCCCGCAATGCGGTGTTTCATTTTGGTACACAAGATTATGCATTCTTCGCTGAGGTCGGGTCTTCAGTTTCTTCATAGGGATAGCATAATAACTGTTCAGTACTTGATGTGGTTGATCAAAGGAGTGCAATTTTCAGCAGCGACTAATTTCTTATTTTGCACAGTAAAACTTTTTGATTAAATGCTTGAATATATAGTTTAGCATATGTACATGACCCGCCAACAGGCCAGGATAGGCCTGTCCAAACTTACAGGTTACTTCGTGGAAGTGGGATGGGCTGTCCGGCCTGACAGTTAGCTGCGTTGTAGCACTGATTAGATCGGGCTAGCCCACCCAAAATACTACCACACTCGACTACCTTCATGGTCAACCCGGATGGTCCTTTAGCTGGGTGTTCATTGAACCTGGTGCAACTTGCTATTTGTTCTAAAAATTATTTTTTTGAAGTTTTACTGATTAATTTTCAGACCATGACCCTCCAAAAAAAATCAGGACCCATGACCTTTCTCGTTGCGCTATTAGATTGCCCGTGTGATATCGCTTGTCGGGCCAACTAGCTCATCAACCGTTGGGTGGCCCGGCTAACAGAATAGTCCATGGTTTGCGGGCCATTTGCTGAGGCTTATGTCAAACATACAATAGGTTTAGTACATACGAGAAACAAGATTTTGTGGTCTGATAATGAACTTGCAAGACTTGGGTTGTGCAGTTTTTCAATAATTCAATCTATTATTGTTTCCAGCATTACCAGTATCTATTACCTGCTCAATTTGAGAAATGAATAATGTGTATCTTGATTGCTCTCCCTCAAATTAAGAAGTTTTGGATTAAGTCAGAAATTGGAAGTCTCCTTGTTTGGTGACTGCTTTATTTGTTGCAGATGTAAATTCCAATTCTGCTATGCATGTGGGGGAAAATAGAGTGATACTCATGGCGGTTGCCAGAGACAATGATTGCCAGTGGGGTGAGTCCAATGTTTATGTAGACGTTGAATAGCTGATATAATCTAGAGGGAACGTTCCTAGCCTCTTCTAGGAATAGAGGCAACCTAGCATATGAGACTTCCGTCATGCAGAGTTTGGGAAGAATCATATATATGTTGTTTGCTCTGCTTGGCCAGAGATTGATTCGTGTTCTCGCCTGTTCTATGGTTCTAGTAAATCTCATCCAGAAAGTTAAATGCGCATGTTAAATGTTGCTATTGTCAAACTGTGTTAGGCCAAGACCTGTTTGTGTTGGTCATGAAGTGCAAATGCACCAATATATCGTCTTCTTCTACTCAATATTCGCCTACATAAATCTGAAGTCATTGGTTGATTGAGCCATTAATTCAGCTAAAGAGGCCCTTTGCCATTTTGTTCGCCAACATTAGGCTCCCTAAACCAAGCTGGTTCTTTTTCTATGCCTGAAGACTACGTGTTCTGCTTTACTTGTAATTTTGTTTTCTGTTATCAAGATGTAGACTGACTGATATAATGACGTTCTTGCAAGCTTTCAGAAAGGAAAAAGGAAGCCCTTTGTTAATTTCTATTTGTAAAATGCCTTTTTTTCTGGACCACTAAGTGGTTAAAATCTTCGTCTATTTGCTTTAAAGTTGAGGGTTCAAATCTGAGAGCAACCGCTTAGTACATATAATATCTAGATTACCCCTGCGTGCTCGCATTAGTAGGGATGACACATGATTTGAATGATCTATAATAAGGTCCTAAATATGAAGGAACCAGTTCCAATGCTACAGTACGAGGGGGGAGAATTGAGAATTGTTGTATGATGCGTAGCATTAGGCGTCGATTCACTCATGGACCCCCAAAAATTATAGTGGTACAATATCAAAAAAAAAACACTCCGGTGCCGTAGACATATCCTATGTTTATTTGTCAATGATTTAAGTCATGCCTTCTATGGTCTTTCTTTTTGTCTTCTGAATTTTCATATACTTTTATTATGCTAACTAAGGTCTCGTTTGGCCCCCTTTTGGGGAGTAAATATTGAATGTAACGGTGACACCACACCAATGAGCCTTTAATCCTTATTAAGAGTTCAAGTACTCTTTTTCCTTCCCCCTCCCAAAAAAAAATGGTGACACTACGTTGTCGTTATCACATTGTCACCAATTAATTATAAAATAACAAATAGTATTGATGAACCTCAACAGTAGATTGCTGGATAAATCGATCCAAACATGGATTTCTTAGATTGTTGGATAAATCGATCCAAACATGGATTTCTTGGCTTTCCTTCTTTCTTACATTTGTTTTTCTTCTTTTGCCTCTTTTCATCTTCCCTTGATTTTTTCCTCTCCTTTTTGATTTTTATCCTTCCCCTTTTTCTTTTTGCCATCATCTTTTTAAAATTTTCATTTCCACTTTCTTTTTGTCCATCATTGAAGATAAAAGGAGGCTGAAAATTAATGTCTAAGAACTAGTTCAGGGCGTAGCTATAAGGGGTGAGTATTCAACGTAAATCAAAATTTGCAATCATAGATGACCTGTCTGTAAATTGATCAAAAAAAAATTTAATTGAAGTACATATAAACTGTCTCGGCCACCACTAACTAAGAATGGCAATGGACCTAGGAAAAATGGGTATTCGTTCAAATCCTTCCCGTTTGGATAGGAGATATACTATACGTATCGGACGGTGGACGTATATAAGGATACCCCGTATAAACCCGTATAGGGATGGAGACGGAATGGACTGACACTTACCCTTGCTCGCCCCCGCTAACCCTATATATATGTAAAGAGGTATTGAAATAGAAAGGTCGGAATAAAGAGGGGAGAAAAAGATTTTTTTTTAAAAAAGGGTATTGACTTTTAAACCTTCACTTCTTCTTTGAGGCAGCTGTTCTTTTGCTGGGAGGCGGCTGTTCTTTTTATTTGGGGCCGGACGCACATCAGGGAGGAAAAATGCCGATGGCAGCCGGTTTGTTCTATTTTTTTGGGAGGTTTTTGTTGTCCATTATATTTATCGATAACTAAATTTTCAGGTAGAGTAAGTGATGAACTTGTACGGTAGATGGTGTACGTACTTCAAATATGGGTGATAACCAGAACCTAGCAACTTTCAAACGTAGCTTGTGGGCTTCCTTCTTCTCCTCGGGCAATGTTCCATCCTTTAGGAAGTTAACTATAGGGTTCATCCAGCTTGGCTCGGCATCAATGCATTGGGCTTCTTGGGTATTGCTCGACTGAATACTGGGTTCAGGCTGTAATTTCACAGTAAGAGTTCGCTCACTTTCAAGGTCAATGGTCGAGGCCAACGAAGCTAAAGCATCAACGTGAGGATTCTTTGCTCTTCCGACCTGTTGAATGGAATATTCAAGTATCTTGCTCAGTTCCCTCTCTGCAATGGCATGGTAGGCCATCATTCTTTCATCATTTGCTGAATACTCCCCTATTATCTGATTCACCACCAATTGTGAATCGGAGAATATTTGGAGCTTCATTGCCCCCAGATCGCCTACCAGCCTTATTCCAGCTATCAAGGCTTCATACTCTGCTTTGTTGTTTGAGGCTTCAAATCCAAGCTTGGTGGCTTTCTCCAAAGTACATCCCTCTGGGCTTACTAGAACAATGCTGATGCTAGCACCCTTTTGATTTGAAGATCCATCGACGAATAGTGTCCAACTCTTACCGAGCTCCCCTTCTCGGTTGCAAGAAGTCTCTTCAGTCTGCGTTGAGATATCCTTAGGTAGAAATTTTGCGATTAAGTCTGCCACAACCTGGCCCTTTATCGCCTTCCTTGGTTCGAATCGAACGTCAAACTCCCCTAGCTCCACTGCTTATTTAGCAACACGTCCTGACAAATCGACTTTATAGAAGAGTGACTTTAACGGTTGATCAATAAGTACTGTGATTTGATTGGCTTGGAAGTAATGCCTGAGCTTCCTAACCGAGCTAATCAGTGCTAGGGCAAGTTTTTTCAATGGAGTATACCTTGATTTTGTACCCAAGAGCATCTTGCTCACATAGAAGATTGGTTTCATCTTTCCAAAATCATTCCTCGTCAATGTTCCACTTACAGCCTGCTCTGATACAGCCAGGTAGAGGTAAAGTCCTTCCTCGGGTGCCGGGGTTGATAGAATCGGTGGAGACGCTAAGTATGCTTTTAGATTTGCAAATGCTTCCTCACACTCCTGACTCCAGAGTGCTCCCTTCTTTCCTTTGATTGACTGAAAGAAGGATCTGCACTTATTAGATACGCGAAATATAAATCTCTCAAGTGCTGCTGCCATTCCTGTTAGCCTCTGCACCTCTTTTACAGTTCAAGGGGATTTCAATTCGACAATAGCCATCACTTGCTCGGGATTCACCTCTATTCCTCGGTGAGTAACCAGAAATCGCAAGAATTTCCCCGAGCCTACCCCTAAATGCGCATTTGGAAGCGTTTAATTTCATGTTGTACCTCTGTAGAACTTCAAATGTGCTTTTAAGGTCGGCACAGTGGTTTGTTGCCTTCCGACTTTTCACCACCATGTCATCAATTAAACTTCAATCGTACTGCCTATCATATGGGAAAACATTTTATTCACCAACTTCTGATATGTTGCCTCAGCATTCTTCAACCCGAATGACATTATTTTGTAACAGTACATTCCATTCAGTGTTATGAAGATAGTTTTTTCTTGATCTTCCTCTACCAGGGGGATCTGTTGGTATCCCCTGTAGGCTTCCAGGAAGCTCATCTGTTCGTGTCCAGTAGTCGTATCTACCAACTGATCTACCTTCAGCAAGGGGAAGCTATCATTTGGACATGCTTTGTTTAGGTCGGTGAAGTCAACACAGACCCTCCACTTCCCATTTTTCTTCTTTACTACAACAGTGTTTGACAGTCAGGTCGGGTACTGTACTTCTCTGATCGTTCGGGATTCCAGTAAACGCACGACCTTCCCCTTCACTACCTCCTGATGTTGAGGTGCTGACCTCCTTAATTTATGTCTAATTGGCTTGAAGCTCGGGTCAACATTCAATTTATGACATGCTACTTCGGTCGGTACACCGGGCATATCAGCAGTGCTCTATACAAAAACGTCAGCATGTTCACGTAAAAGATTAGTGAGCTCAGTTTTTTGCTTGGGACTCAGAGCAGTTCCTAACAAAAAATATTTTTTGGGATCCCTATCCTTGTCTAAAGGTACTTTAGTCAAGTCTTCAACTGTTCGGTCCGTAGCTTCCTTTTTGGTGCCTAAAGGTACTTTAGGGCCTTCATCGTCAGCTCGATCGATTGGTTTAATCGAGCTGTAAAAGGTTAATTGCTATTTTGCCTCCTTGGATATTGAATTCTCGCGAACTTCAATCCCTCCTCTGGGTTTGACCGAGGCTAACAAGCAAGTTCTAGCACTGATTTGGTCTCCTCGAATATTGACTATTCCTTCGGCTGAAGGGAATCTCAACATCAGATGGTACGTTGAGGGCACCGCCTTCATTGCATATAGCCAGGACCTCCCCATTATTGCGTTATATGCCGAGACTGTATCCACTACTAGGAACTCGGTCATGATGCAAACTGGTCCTGTCTTTACAGGCAAAGTGATCTTTCCCTTGGGAAGTACTATTTTTCCACTAAAGCCAATAAGCGGAGTATTTGAAGGCTTAAGATCCTCCTTCTTAAGTCCAAGTTTCTCAAATAGATCCGAATACATGATCTCTGACGAACTCTCCGGATCAATCAGCACCCTTTTTACATCAAAATTCGCAATCTAAAGTGTAACGACTAAGGCATCATTATGCGGTTGGTGAATTCCGACCAAGTCTTGCTCGGTGAAGCAGATTGCTTCGGCTGATTCCTCTATCTTGATTCTTTTACTGGTCATCTCCAGGGTCATCCGCAACTCATACACCTCTCTCTCATTAGCAGCTTTTTGGATATAAGCCCTAACAGAATTATTTGTGGACATCAGCGAGTTGGTAGTAGCGTGGATCATGTCAATCACTCCTGTTGGAGTGTTGTGGTCTCCATTTGGTTCGGTTCTCCCCTCTTTGGTCTTTTGTTCACTTTCAATGAACTATGTGAGATGTCCAACCTGGACTAACTCCTCTAAGTGCTGCTTGAGAGATCGGTAATTCTCAATCATGTGGCCTATATCCCTGTGATACGAGCACCTAAAGTTTGGATTCCTTTTAGATGGATCACCTATTAGCTTGTTCGGCCACTTGAAGAACGGCTTTTCTTTGATCTGACTTAGAACCTTATATATTGGTTCTTTGAACAATGTATTTACCCCTAGAAAAGGGGACTTCTGGGGATATCCATTCTTCTCAAACTTTCTCCCTCCCTCTCTGTTCGGCTTGGTTTGCTTTTCTCTACCGAACTGTCTCCTACTTGGATGTTCCTTAACCACTTCCCTGGATAAATCGTCATCAACCTTGGCATACTTTTCAATCCTTGCCATCAATTCTTCCAAGTCAGTAGCAAGTCTCCTCGTGAGCGATTGGTAGAAAGAGTTTTCTTTCGGCAAACCGATCTTGAAGGATGCAACTGTAATCTCTGGATTGCACCCTTCGACTTCATTTATAGTTTCCCAATAGCGATGTGCATACTCTCGCAAGCTTTCGTTACTCTTTTTTTTCAGCGTCAGTAGAGCCCCAACATCCTTTGGTTGTTTACTACTCGTAATGAATCGAGCTGTGAACTGCTCGGCTAACTGAGACCACCTGTCAATCGTTCCTTTTGGTAAGCTATCGAACCACTTCATGGAAGATTTCCCAAGACTGCTAGGGAAGATAGTGCAAAGCAGTGGCTCGTTTCTTCGGTAAATGGTCATCAGTTGTCGGAAGTGCCTGATATGTGAGGCTGGGTCGATTTTGCCATCATACAACTTGAAGTTCGGGACGGTAAGTTGCTCAAGATTCGTGCCCTTTCGACCCAAGCAGTGAATGGAGATGACTCCAAACTGTCTCTGTACTCCCCTGTTGCTCTTCTGGCTAGGTCCCTAGCCGACCTCTGATCTGGTCTTTTCAAGTGAATGTTGAGCTTTTCGTTGATATACTGCTTCCACGTATCCTCCTCCTGGATCTGAAGCTTCTTCTGTGGGTAATTTTTCTCATCGGCAATTTTAACTATGCTAGGCTTCCATCCCGGACTTTCATGTCGATCTTCTCTCGCCTGTTTTTCCCTTCTAGTCACCTCTTTCAACTTGGCCTTTAACTTTTCGTTTTCTCAAATCAAATCTTTCTTCCTAGCATAGGATTTCTTGAATAGCTTGTCATGGGCATCAAGTCGATCCTGCAAGGAATGGACTAGATTTGCCAAGGAGTGGTTCTCCCCCTCGGCACGAAGGGATTTATTACTATGATCCTGGCTCTGATGATTCTAGTTTTTTGAGGGCTTGAAACTCGCAGAGGATACCTCGTCACCTTCACGAATTTTGGAGAGGCTTCTGACTGCATGCAACCTTGCGTTGCTGTTAGAAATATGAGACACAAGATCAAAATTTCTCAAGGCAAAATTGTCTATGGGTGATCCAATTGCGTTTCTGAGTCTTGACATCGTAGCTTTTTGTTCTGAAAGATGAAGATCTTCCCACAGATGGCGCCAAATGTAAGAGGCAAAAAATTGATGATACCTCTAAACGTGAATTCGAGATATGGTTTCTGGAAAAGAAGTCTGAACAAGCTCCTATTCTCTATCCTGCAAAATGAACAAACTGCCTAAGATCGAAGTGCTTCGATCGAAGGCACTCCAATGCTTAAGTCAGTAATGGAACAGAAAGAATTGTCACAAGAACAGGAGAGTTTTGCATACCTTTCACCTTGGTCTCTTTTGCTTTTTATACCTCATTATCCCCTTAGGGTTTTCATGAATTTCAGTTCAAGGTGGCACACCTTCCTTTACTTCAGTAGTTGATTTTGGGAAGTTACTGATACTTCTCCAACGATCTCTCTTTGATATCTTCAATCTGATTGATTTTGTTTATCTGATTGCCTAGAGTTTAGGCGAATATTTAACTTTCCATCTATCGTTTTGAATAGCTCGGACATATCGAGTGCCGAGCACATTCAACATTTGCCGAACAGTTTAAGGACTTGGTTTGGCACAAACCATTATCTTCAATTCGTCTTCCCTTTAATTAACTTGACTTGGTACAGCCGAGCTCTTTCCTTGCTTTGCCAAACAAATTGATAAGCTCGGTTATAAAGTGAATCGAACTTCTTCTTTGTTTATCGAACTTCTCATTAGCTCGACTTGGTTAAAGACTTAATAGAGGATTCTTCGTCACGTGCCTTGTCTTGTCAATACCACGTGAGTACAATTAATGCCATGTCACGTGTGTTCATGAGATTTTACCCCTTCACATAACAAATTTATTACCAATTTTATTTACAAGAGTTATTTAATTTAATAAACAAGATTTGGTTGCATTGCTTATACATACACCACTAAAGAGAAATCCTACAATTGCTCTCAGTATATCTCTCCCATCATAATACATATCAATATATAGAGATTTTGATTATACACTATTTGAAAAAATAGCAAACTACATATTTGAAAAAATAGCATACTGCATACCTCTTACCCTTAAGTCGGAGGTATAGAACTTCATTAAATTGTTCTAGTTAAAAGAATTTTTTAAATAAAATTAGAATATATAAGTTGAATGAATAATTTTTGTTATAACATGAGAAAACAAGCCTTATAAACTCAGTTCAAACTCGACAGACTCGATTCGTTTATATGCAAATACTCGAACTCAGCTCGAGCTCGAATAATTTTTGGCTTGTTCAAGCTCAGCTCGTTTCTTAAATGAGCCGAACTTGAATAATTTTTTAAGTTCGATTAAGAAACAAACTTTTCAAACTCGGCTCGGGCTCGTTTGATTAAGAGCCCTAATTTGATGGTTTTGGGAGAATATGTAATGGTAAGTTTAAGTATAATAGTTTAAGAAAAATCACAACCGTTGAATATATAGTGAATTTCAATAAATACTTGGACCCTTAACAAAATCAATGATAGTGATTAGTCAAGTCTGTATTTTAAGTCTACATTTTAAATCTATGTAGCATTGTTCATAGTTTAATAAATCACTTAATCCAATATTTGGTTAAAATTTTTAAACATAAGATTAAAACTCAAGAGTCGAGACCCGATTCGTAACCAGTCGGAAGGTTAAACTAATAAATATATAAGTATGAAATCAATTACTTAGGACAAAATAATAAAAAGACCTTTATATTCCTAATTTGTCCAATTAAAGAATAAATATGATAATTTAGTTAATTACATATTTGATTACAAAAATGATTAATCCGTGAATTCTACGTTTATGGATATGATTTATGTATAAATTCCACCAAGAAAAAGGAATATGAATTTGAAAAAGTTTGCTTAAAGCAATCCAATACCTCCATTCCAAAACCAACCAAAAAGGTGAAGACCTAGGACGACTAAGTTTCTAACGAGAAGAGACCTCCGAGCTGAGGTTCTCTCTCTGTAAAGCTAAGTCCCTTCATTTCATTTCCATGATGATAATCTAGATCAGTATAGACAAGAACAAACTGATCCATTCGAAGCTTTGCAAATATGGGGGCGTCAGCATCAGGCCTTGATCTTGTCTGTGATGATGATTTTGCCTTCTCACCACTCTTGAGTGAAAAAAATGATCAAACCCTTCCCAGAGATGAAGATGATCAAGCCCTTCCAAAATCAAATGCCAAGTATGTTGAACAAAGGAACAAGAAACGCCGAAAAAAGCTCCGGCCTATAAGGATCCGACCAAAATGCCGGAGATTCTCCGGCAAGAACAAGCGTAGGCCTCCTTTAGCGACAGCATCAAACAGACCTCTTGTTTCATCATCGACGAGCATAGAAACTGGTGAATCATCACAGAGCTTCTGTGAGATATGTGCGGAAACGAAAGTAAGTGATGATATGTTCAAAATAGAGAAATGTAGTCACTCCTTTTGTACTGATTGCATAAGAAAACATGTGGTGTGCAAGATCCAAGACAACATAGTTACTGTGCCGTGCCCAGGTTTGGATTGCAAAAGTGTCCTTGAACTCGATTCTTGCAGGTGGGATTGTTTAATCGTGTTATTTTGAGTTCGAGGCTTGTTTCTTATTATTAATTGGTCGTGTTAATTGGTTTTGTCATTTTCAAATTCGTGTCGGATGGCCATTAAATACTTGCAGGTCAATGATACCCAATGAGGTGCTTGCTCGGTGGGATGAGTTGCTATGTGAGTCACTGATTCTTGTTGCCCAGAAGTTCTACTGTCCATTTAAGGACTGTTCAGCCTTGTTGGTTAATGACACTGATGGAATGATTAGGGAGTCTGAGTGTCCCATATGCCGGCGATTGTTCTGTGCGCAGTGTTCCGTGCCTTGGCATTCAGGGATTGGATGTGAGGAGTTTCAGAGACTGAATGAGGATGAAAGAGGGAGGGAAGATCTCATGGTGAGAGAGCTTGCAAGAGACAGAAACTGGATGAGATGCCCTTGCTGCAAATTCTATGTGGAGAAGAACGAGGGCTGTTTACATATGACTTGCAGGTTAGTTTGTTTTAGTTCATGTTGAGAATTGAATTGGTCATTTTGATGGGCTAGATTCCTAATAGTTGAGCTTGCAAAGATCTGAGTTTATATGCTAATTGGTTCATTATAATACATGAAGGGTCATTACCAATAGAGTAGCTTAAGTCTGATATGATCTTCAATGGTTTTCTAGTTTTAGGACAGGCTTCTGGACTCAATTCATCAAATTAAGTTACAATCAAATTCCTATTCAAATCTTTTATGCTTTGGTAAATCTGATCAACAATTGTCTCCAGCACAAGAAGATCAATCAGCTGCTGAAATTGAGAAAATAAAAAATGGGTATCTTGATTGCTCTGGCTCACATTTGGAAGTCTGCTTGTTTGCTGACTGTGGTGTAACTGGTTGCAGGTGTAAATTCCAATTCTGCTATGCATGTGGTTCCAAATGGAGCGACACTCATGGTGGTTGCCAGAGACAATGATGCCATCTCAGGAAGTTATCAGTTCATGGAGAATAACTCTTAGGATCATTGCAGGTCCTCTTCCGGGCAGCTCTGTTGATCTATTTAGTGTTGTCCAGACTGTTGAAAGTGCATGTTGAAGTGTTGACACTGTCAATTTGTGTAGCCATGGATTTGTTTGTGTTGGTCATGAAGTGTACATGCAACAATATTTAGTCTTCTAGCCATCATTGGCCTAGTGTATCCATGTGAAGTCACTGTTGATTGAACCATTAATTAAGCTGAAAAGGCCCTTTGCTCTTTTGTTCACCTACTTTGAGTTCTCTACTGTCTTTCGTTATTTGCTCTGCTTGAAGACTAGTTCTTTTGTTTGGCTTGTATTTTTGTTTCTGCTCTCAAGCTGTAGACAATTGTTGATCAGACGAAGTTATCAATTAAAAGGGCAGTCCACTACAGGAGACACTTGTCATTGTGGGTCTGTGGAGAGTCAAAGTATGCAATTTAGGTTACAATGGTGCAATGTTATCATTGTCCCAAGGCTGCCCTATTACGAGATTCTTGCGATCTTTCTGAAAAAATTTTAAGGGATGGTTAAATTTCTATCACACCACAAAGAATTCTAAGTGGGAATTGTACTTGATATTACCTCATCTTGATTTTCCTCTACAGGTTAGTTCCACATTTAAATTTACAGTCAATTTGTGTGAGCTGTCAACCCATGTTTTTTTGGTTGGTTTAATAGTTTGGGGTGTTCGGACCAACTTAGGTGCACCTCAACTAATTCTCTTTTCAGTCTGATCAAATATAGATCATCCATGTTGGGATTAGGGTATTCATGAGTCCTAGATCTGTTTGTGTCGGGCTTTAAGTGTAAAATCAGCCATTTTCTGGTGTATTTCTAGCCAAAGTTGGCCTGCTCAATCCATCTGAAGTTACTGGTTGATTGAGCCATTAGTTTGGCCGAACAGAGGCCCTTTGCCCTTCTGTTACCAACTCTTTAGTGTCTCTACTTCTTTTGCTCAAGGCTATGTTTTATTTTGCTTGTAGTTTTGTTTCTGCTATCAAGATGTAGACTACTATTGATCAAATAAAGTCACACCAAATGTGTGGCAATCCACTATTTGAGATGCTCTCTCACTGCGAGGTATTTAGAAGGTTAAATGTACGATGTGGCCACTAAAAATATTCAATGATCATGATATAGATCGAGATAGCATCCCACATTTAATAACGGGATTTGACTCTACCTCAATTTGATTTTTCACCACATTATTATTTGGCTCCTCAATCGGTGGTCCACCCACAATTATTTTATAGTATAGGGGGGGGGGGGGGGAGAGAGAGAATCATATTCTCTTTTCTCAATCAAATTCTTTTGGACCAAGTATCGCCACCAGCTCAAATTTTTGCTGGATTTTAGGTATGAGAATGGGTATTTAGTTTAGTTTATGTCATACTGTGGTATGTTTATGACTACTTTAGGAACTCGTGGCTAGTGAGATCATAAAGAAGTATTAACACAATGGGACACTTAAAGCTACGTTGGATTTACAATAAGATATGGCCACCCAACACCAAGAGGTGGTGATTATTGTAATGGGGAGGAATCCGAGGCTTCCAGACTCCCAAGCGTCAAGGTGACTGATTGACTGCCACCGACGAATTGCCACACTTCACAGATTTTGTGTACGGTATGACTAAATCGAATTAAGCCAAAATTGAGCTGAAATTTGAAAAAGTAATAATTCAGAAGGAAGTAGAAGAATTTCAATTTCTCAAAATACAATTTTTATGACGGTTTCAATTGTATTTTAGTTTCATAAGGCCACTATATTTTTTTTCTTTTCTTATTAATCATGTGTTATTCAGTTCATTAGAGTACTACATTAATCATTTTTTGTTATAGGGTATTTATATTTTTTTTTATCGACTATTCTCTTGAAAGGGTTTAAAATATATCCCTTGATAAATAAAAATAACTGATTTTTAACAAGTATAAAAAAAATTAAATCTAATACATCTAAATTATGAGAGATACCAGACTTAGTCGCAAGAGTTGAGTATTATTAGAGTTAGGTAGTGTGTTATGTTGCTAAAATTTGTTTATTTGGTTGTACGCAAGGGCATGAAAGAGACTGAAAAACAGACTTTGTTAGAAATCGGAGGAGAGAGAATGTGATTAGAGTCAAAAGGACAAAAGCATCCTTTGAACCATCAGCTGTCCTCATGTAATTGGCCGACAGTGGCTTCCAAATCAACGACGACTTTTGAAGGTTGTCAGACAACAAATCTTTTTCTTCCCAAAATCTGTCCCTGCGTGACCACGTGGGACTAGGAAACTACCGACACTACGCACAGCCACTAATATATATATATATATATATATATATAAAAAAAAAAAACAAAACCGCTCTTACTCAAAGAGACATAATTATTGAGAATAAGATTATGATCAATAAAAAATATTACGATACACAAAAATAAAACTTTAAAATCGACTTCAAAAAAAATAGCGAGTTTTATCATAAAAAATTATAAACTTTACCCTAAAAGTAATAAATGAATTCTAAAAAATTATCAAAATTCAAAGTAAGGACGTTTGAGTTTATGAGCCGTATTTATTACTATTTAAACTATTTTTTAGGGTCAAGCCATGAATTTCTTAGTTCCGATATAGATGACTTATCTTTGATTGAATCAAGAGAAATTAATTGATATAAGCGTAAGCTAAGTTGAACACCCTTGACCGTTAAACCAAAAAATAAAATAATAAAAGAACCAAAAAAGAGAAAATAACTTAAAAATTATCAAGTTTTACCTAAAATTTTATATAAATAACTAAAAATACGATAAATGATAAGGTACCAATTTTTTATTCTTTTTGGATATCGTAATCAAAATGGATGAACCCGGACCAAGAACCAACTCAAATTATGGGATCAACTTGAATAAAGGATCCATCCACATATACAAAATCCAATAGGTCTAACCTAAAAGAGATCCACTCTTAATTAGACTCATCAAGGTTCAAAAACCACGTCATCAAGGAGTAGGCAACGCCATCCCAAGAGTCTCATCCACGCCACCTTAGAAAATGAGCAAGGAAGTCAACCACGTCATCTTAAGATTTAGTTTTGAGGAGAGTCCCGTAACAGCCTCATTCATTGCGAAGATAACACCACCTCCACAAAATTAGTTTTTTAGTTATTTATAAGTTGTCTAAATCTGTTAGAAGACGACTATAAAATGTAAGCTCCACATACACATGGGGGCATCTCACACAAGAGAACACATCTGACATCACTTTCATATCTCTCACATCTCGTACCTCACCTGAGCTCTCATTACTCCCACTCATTGCTCTCACTTGATCTCCTTACACTCTTACAACAACAAAACACCCAGATCATCCTAACATTTCACAGTGGCGTAGGTCATCTTTGCTGAATCACTTAAATTTTGCGTTGAGTTTTCTCTCTATTTTATTATCTGTACTAATTACTTGATAGGTGGTATATAAAATCAATTTGTGCATAATCAAAAACTATCAACCGGATCAAATCGAGCTTTACTATTGATTTTAACAAATTTTTGTGTGTTCAGAGAAGTAGTGAATTTGACTATTTAACAAGAAAAAAAACAAATTTATCTATAAAATCAAAAATCTATAGTAATAATTTTTTAGGGTCAAATTACGAGAGATTTATCCTTCGTAAATACATTAATTCTAACGTGGATGACATGTTTTTTATCGGATCGACAAGGAAATTAATCGAGTTTCGTATAATTAGTTCAAACACCCCTAACTGTTAAATCAAAAAATATATGTATACATATATACCTAGGAGTGCTTACAAAACCATAGCGTATCAATGTGGAACAAATTACAACTAACTTGGTGTTCAAATTCTAATTTAACCACCAAAATTCGACACTTAAGTAATAGTGTTCTTAAGTATCAAATTTTCATTTTATTACCTTGCTTTGATTACTTGGGAAATGAAAACATTACAAAAAAATAATAAAAAATATTCAAGAATTTATTTTTAAAATATTGATCAAAATATATTGAGATAATTTAGAGCACATTAAAACATTAGTGAAAATATGTAAAAAAAATTTTGAAACAAATCGAAGTATTTTGAAACATCTTAAAATATTAAATTTTTTGATTCAACTATAATTCCTTCTAATCTCATTGAAAATGGAAACAGTTTCAACCATTTCGATCATTTTAAAACTAAATTTTAATCATAGTCTATTTTTATTCGATATTTTTCAAAAGTCCTGAACAACGCCCAATGTTCTAAATGTTTTAATTTCAAATCACCCAAAAATTTGTGAGTAATGTGGTCTCTTTAAAAACGAAAATAATTTTAACTGTTTCAATCGTTTTAAACTAAAATTTTGATCTTGATCCATTTTTATTTGATATTCTCCAAACTCATGGACAAAGGATTTTGGTTTTTAATTTTTTTTTTTAGTATAACGGGTATGAGTGTTCGGATCAACTTACGTATATTTCGATTTTTTTTTTTTGATCTGATAAAAAATAAGCTATCAACTTTAAGATTAAGAAATTCATGAGAGATAAATCTCTCTTAACCTAACTCTAAAAAATTATTAAAATTTAAATTCAAAACAGTTAAATATATAACTCATTGCTCGAAGTATCCCGTTTTAGGTTGTTAAAATTCAAACCAGCTAAGAACGTTAAAACTGAAGAGTCAAACTGCCCATTAACACCACGTGTCGCATTGCAATTTATTAATCGAAAAAGTTCCAAAAGGCCACCGCTCACCGTCACGTGTCGGTGACTCTCAAATCATATATTGAAATCCCACCCAAGTTTGGAACAACCGTTAGACGTTCTGTGTCACTGGCATCTCTCTTTCTATCCCTCCCCTTACCTCATTCCTCATGTGCATACAGAGGTGGGTTTAGATTAAAAGAACAGCTCTGGCCGGGTTAAGGGCGATTTTGTGTCGACTCAGTGGGAGTGGAAGGAGGAAGGTCAAGATAAAGGTGATGGACTGGTGGCACAAAATGGTCTTCCCTGTTAGAAGAGTTTGGATTTCTCTTTCTGCCCGTGTTAAGTCTCGCAAGAACGGTAATCAACTCTCTCTCTCTCTCCACACACACACACACATATATATATACATATATTATATTTGTGTGTGTGTGATAGTTTTTGCAATTGTTTCTCTGTTTCTTGCCGGATGAAGGATTAATTGGATTTTTTTGGCAAGGAGGAGAGAAATTTTGGTGACAATCATTTGGTGAGAAATGAGTTGGTTTAGCTGAATAATAATAAATAAATAAACCCATTAAGATTAATTATCATGCCAGAAACTATGACTTTAACTCATTTCTCTATTGGAAATAAAACTTGGAATTTTCTTCATTCAATAGAAAATCGATCGATAATTGTTTCCCTTTTTCCTATCTATAGTGAACATTACACAGTAGGACCTTTAAATGCATATAAGTTTATCAGGACAATTATGGAAAATAAAAGTACTCCAAATGGTATTGGGTGTTTTCTTTTGGGTTTTTTTTTTTTTTTGGGTTTTGTGGGGTGTGGGAGGGAGAGAGAGAGAGAGAGGGGGGGGGGTCACTATTTGCTTTGAAAAGAAGCATGTATATCCAAATGGTATTAGGTGTTTTCTTTTGAGGGGTGGAAGGGGAGAGAGAGAGAGAGAGAGAGAGAGTCAATATTTGCTTTGAAAAGAGGCATGTATTTGGCCACAAACTCTAGTGAGAGATTCTTTAATTAGTGACCAATGAAAAGGGATTCTTTCCTCCTTCTGACTTAGCGTAGATGCCTTAACTCGAGATGGTTTGGAATTTTAGATTTTAGTTCACCGAAAGAATGATTCCTTCATTCCATGAAACATGTTCTTGGTCATGTTTATCTAGAATCAATGGAAAATTGCACAAAATTAATCTTCTCTGGTAGCTTTGATAGAGTCATCAATCAATAATTCTTGTTCTCAGTGACAGAAAAAAGGATCATTTTCATTAGTAGGAGAGTTGATATAAAGGGTTCTTAACCAAATTGATGCGGCAAAGGATATTGATAACTTATAATCACTTGATTATTAAACTACTTAGGTTCGTATTATTTAGATATAATACGAAACTTTCATTCCTTTTTTACCACAATTTCTACAGTAGTAAGATTTGTGTGAACATTACGTTTTACAGCTGTGAAGTTATTTCAAGGCCGTGTTACTCTGTATTTTCATTGAAAAATATTTTGAAACATTGACTAAAAGATTCCATTGGTGATGTTAACATCCACTAGGATTAATGACTAACAGATCATACTTGGTTCCTTAACAAAGGGACAACTAAATTGATAACCACACAAATGAATACTCAGTGAATACTTAAACTGAATATCTATTAATGGATAAAAAAAATTAGAAGCTCAAAGAAGAGAAGAAGAAGAAGAAGAAGAAGAAGATTATGCTTGGTAATAGCAAGGAACTGTTTCAATTTCTGGTAAATGATGGATGTGTTGTACTTTATTCGTGTTAGTTTATGTTGCTATGATGGGTTCTGATTTATATTCATTTTCGTCTGTAAATATAAAACAGCAAGCATATTATTAAAGGTTCACCTAAGTTAAGACTAATCAGAGATCAAGTTGAAGATAATTCCAGCCACTAACAATTTAAATATGGATCTTCAGTGGCCAGTGGGTCAGTGTTGATATATTTTTTATATGAATACCCTGTCTATTTCACTTTTCCGCAAATAAAAGGTCAAGGTGTTAAAAAATACCATTCATTCTTTTATATTAAACTGGAATAGGAGGTAATGATCTAGGAACATGCATTGTAGTCATACAAGAGGTGTCTGATCCAGGTAACAAAGGCGATATCAGCGCACTTCACCCGCCCACTCGATCAATCACAAGAAACTAAATTCTAACCTTCGAAGTTGTAATCAACATAAAGAGAAAGCCCAACTTAAGCATCATGCTTGAGAAGTGTCATGGTTCTCGACTTATATTTATATTTCGCTCCAGAAAGACCCCTTACATATAATCGATTTGGGACACCCATATTGAAAATGACTCAATTTATGCCTTTATTTATGCACCTTGATTGGTGACCGCTAAATAATTGGGCCCTTAGATAGTGCCAGACATCCCTATCTTGTCTTGGTGGCACTTTTGTATGTAACAAAAAGACCTGCATAAATGTTTGTGGTTTCTTGCAACAGAATTCTGGAGATAGGATTTGCTATGAGGAATGCCTTAGTTTGTTGTACTGGTGCTAATCTACGGATCAGAACAATCTTGATTGTGCCAACTATTGTTAGGATGTTCCAAAAAAAAAAAAACTATTGTTAAGATGCTTCCATTTATGATCTTCTTTTGTCCTCTGTAACTATTTGTCATAGACGGATCATTTACATATACCCTCCATTGGTTTTGTTTTGTTTAGGCGCTGGGCTTTTGATGCTTCGGGATGATATACAAACGTGTGGATATGAGGACGTTCAGGTGATGTGGGAGATGCTTAGGAGAACAGAATCACAGTCGATTCAACCTAAACGCAAGCAACGACCATTTTGGAGGATATTTGTATGGTCTAATCACACTGCTGCCTCATCTTTAGCCAGAAATCAAGCCTGATATGTACGTGTCTCGAGTTCCAAACTTGAATAAAGCACCAAGACAAGCATAAGACGGCCTCATTATTCACTAGCCTCTGGCTAACTTTTTAGTGAATTGAGAGCTGTTGCAAGTGTAATACCATACCTGTTTAATATGCGGTATATGTATTTCTACTTACCTGTCTGTATTACCAGTGAAGGCTACTGGAACTATGAGCGATGAATTCATCTGTAAATACGTCGTGTTTTGCCATGATCCACAGTCAAATCATACTTGGTGATCTTTTGTCAAGGGTTTGGGAAATTTGTGGATAAAAGATCTAGTACCGGTGTTGTCACTGAAAATGCATGTAAATACGAGATATCGGGCTTGTTACAAAGGGTTTTTTAATCCTCAAGTCATCATCCTTCCTAAATGAATGAATCCCACATGATTAATAAATTAATTTGGTATGGGTAAAGGCAACCAAACGGAATACATGAGATGATTCGGTTATATATCAGTTATATACGATTTATACACAACACGTCATAGCACAAACTAAATATGACATGAATTAGTTTGATAAACCACTTAATTTCATTTTTTATTAGGACTTTTAAATTTGAGATTCATATTTTTAGCCCTCAATGAATAGTTTATTAAAAGTCAAGTTTGGGAATTTGACGAAGCCCATGGGGGTAGGTTTCAAAAAGAAAAGATTGAATTTGAAGACAAAAAGACTATTTTACCTAAAAAAAATATTCTTCTATTCACTTAGTAATGAACATTTTAGTAAATTGACTAATATGATTTGACATAAATCTATAGACTCTATATATATTTATTTCACTTACCAAACATGAAATTAGAGTGAGTTTTTGATTCACTCCCATGTAGAAATCTTTTGGGTTGGGTTTAAAGGGTTTTCCTAAAACTAATTCAATCTCTCTCCAAGTTATGAGTGAATTTTTTTTTGTGAAAATTAAGACTGAGTTCTCTTTAATGGACCTATAATAAGTTTAATTTACCAAATAAATTTATATGTGGGTAAGTTCATTTTTAATCTTATTAATGAGTAGTTAAGTCTACTATTTTTTTAAAACTCTAAAATGCTCTTCTATTGACTTAAAAAATAATTTTCAACATTAAATCAGTTTTCTAAACAGTCATCATTGATTCACATTTAATGGAAGATTTTTTTTCCATAAAATTTGAAACTCAAATTTAAATTTTACATCACTACCATTTATCTCTCTCTCTCATTTTTTTTTGGCTAAGACGACTATGATTAATTTAATATTGCATGTTACTATGTATATTACTATTTTTTTTTCATGTTATTATTTTTTGGTTGTGCATATTATTATTTGTTGTTGAGCATGCTATTATTTTTTTGATAAGTATGTTTTCCTATTAATATTGATTGTTACTATTTTTCTAAAATATCAATATTCAATATTTTTTTTTGTTGATTATGTTATTTCTGTTATGTTTTTAAAACATTAATATTCAATGTTACTATTTTTTATTTTTAAATATTATTATTTTTTGTGTTTAAATGGTACTATTTTTTGTGTTTGAATGTTACTATTTTTTATTTTTAATGTTACTATATCTATATAATAAAATAGTTAGATTTTTTTTTCTTTAGCTTTTCGCGGCTCAAATCGCTTAACAATTATTGATCTGACGGTTCTTATGCCAAATTTTTCTAAGATTTTTATCGTTTATCTAACTTTTTTTATATCTATCTTGTACTACCTCTCTCTCTCTCTCATATTATTATCTTATTTTTTTTTATTTTTCAAGTGTTATTTTTTTTATTATTTACTCCATAAAATATATGAAACTACATGTTATGCAATTATTTATTCCATAAAATTAATTCAAAGTTTTATATATTTGACAACATGTATTTTGTCACTTGCTTCTTAATTTGTAAATATCACTTAATGTAAATAAAAAATAGCACACATTTTTTACGATTTAATGACTTTTTTATCTGAGTTTCACATCTTTGCCTGATATTAGATTTTAATTGATTCGGAGCCTAAAATCCTCTAAAATTCTCATTGATAATGATTTTTATATGGATTATTTTTTTAGTTTTTTTTTAATGTTTGCTCTATTTGTTATAATTTTGGTACTTAAATTTTTAATTTACTTTCACTTATTTTCATGTGAACAAGAGATTTTTGAGTTTAACAAGCGAATGTGAGCAATTCTCTTAAAAAAAAAAAGTGGGGATGAATAATTGATTTGGTTTAAGTATGTGTGGTTGAATCTTGACCAAAATAAAATTTATCAAATGATATAGTAAGAGAGAATACGCTATGCTATAAAAAAATTTGTATTTAAATTTTATTGGTTAAAATACAAAATTTGAAGTTTATATACAACAAAAAAATTTATAGTTTAAAGTCAATTTCATGTTGGTTTAATCAACAACAAATAATATTCAACATGAAATGAACCTTAAATTATAAATTAATATATATTTTTATCAAAAAATGATATTTAATTTTGTCCAATTTATATTCAACTTTGTTGAATTAATATCAAACTAATTTTTATTGTTATCAAATTAATATTAAAATTCATTTAATCAATTTTTTTGGTTATTAAATTATATCAATTTTTAGGTACTAAATCAAATCTTATTTTATTTTATTAAATTTTTTATTTTTTTGGATACTAAAGTTGGAGAAAGACAATTATAAAAATAATAATTTATTTTTTGGGATAAAATCATCACTTTTCGTTCGTAATATTGAAGGAAGGCAAACAGAGGGGGTCTCTATGTAATAAATTTTAAACTCTAAGAATTTTCCGTGTTATTTATAAAATATCAAGGGGTGTCCGCATAATATTGTAAAAACTCAAGAGAAGTCCGTATTTTTTACCCTAATTTTTAATTAGAAATTAATTTATTATTATTTTATCATAAAAACTTGAATTATTATATTTCTAGTAAAAACAGTTATTGGTTAGGAAGGTTTGTTGTTAGCCAAAAAATAAATGTGTGAGAGTATGTGTCTGTGTATATTTATATGTCGAGGATTGAAAATTTTGTAATTAAATTTATAATTTTATTATGTCATTTGGGGTTGAATGGTAATAGTGGTGATAAATTCATGAGTTTTATAAATGAGTAAGATTTGATTGATTTTATTTATCGTGTGAATTTAATTATGTTATATTAATATAAGATTTGATTGATTTTATTTATCGTGTGAATTTAATTACGTTATATTAATATATTTTTTTTGCTTAAGATATTTATTACATGGGGATAGAGTGGATTGGAAATATGATGATTATGTTTATAATTATATTCTGTTATTGAATTAAGTGGTGATAAAGGTAATAAATTTATGAATCTTATAAATGAGTAAAATTTTATTTATTACTTAAATATTGTAAATTTTAATGGATTATTTTAGTATTTATTTTTTTTTTCAGAGGCATTTGTATATATGATGTTGTTTTGAAGAGTTTTATATATTTTTACGACAATTCTATTACTATGGAATATATGATCAGTGATATATTTTGAGTCATTTTAAATAAATAATTAGATCATTCTTTTTGTATTTAGACAATTATGTAAAAAAAAATTTTTTGTTATATATTGACTTCAGATACGAGTAATGACTAGTATATCTATATACTACTTTAAAATGTCAAAACACTTAAAAATTGTTTTTTTTCAACTTTACCCTGCAAAAATATAATTATTTAGTCCATATCTTTATCCTCCAAAATTAATTGCACATCCTTATCCTGATAAACCTGCTACTTCACTTTCAACCGTAGTTCTTCTCTCTCTCTCTCTCTCTCTCTCTCTCTCTCTCTCTCTCTCTCACACACACACACACACACACATTCACTACTCGGGAATAAAAAACAGACACTCTCTGTTATTCTCTTCCCTCTCTCTGTCTCTCTCTCTCGTGCGCATTCACTGCCCAGGAAAAAAATGAACAGACACTCCCCCTTCTCTCTCTCTCTTCTCTATGCATTGATTATTGGGTAAAAAAAACAGACACCCACCTCTGTTCAACTTTCCCCTCTTCCTCCAAGCTTCTCTTTACATCAATTATTTACATATTGATTCTAATATGATGAAGTCCTTCTCCCTTTCTCTGCTATGGTATCTTGATCGTCCCTCATGTTCTTGAATTTTGTTTGGTATTTTGTATTTCATATACATTGGTATTTGTGTATTTCAGATTATTCGAAGGAATTGCAAACAACAATTCTTGAGTTTTGTTCGCTAGACAGGAGTAGTTTGTATGTAGGTACTTAACAACACTTTTTCTATCTACACTTGGATTGCACAGTTTTTGTATTCCATTATTATTGTTTGAATCTTACAGACAAATTTAGGTCCTTACACAATAGGTGATATAATGAAGAGGATTTGGATCCCTAAGGTTGGGCCTTTATCTTCCATCTCTCCCAACCCCCTTGATTAGTGGGATCCTAATTGGCAATGCTCCTTTATTTGATTTTCAGTGTGATGGCTTATTCAAGAGTTTAATTACTTTACTGTGTTGAAATGTTTTGTAGGGTATGAAGCTCCCAACTTAACGTATGGCGAGTTGTTTTTTGGTCATCTTTGATTGAGTGAAACTTGTCATGATTTTGCAATTGTTTAAGAATCTTCACTTGTCATGATTTTGCAATTGTTTAAGAATCCATTTTAAGAAACTAAGAGAATAATCAACAGTGGCATAGTCCAATAACAGATCTACGGATAAAAAAGAGCCAAGTAAGCTATTTGTTTACTTGTGCTATGTCCTAGCTTCAGTTCATCCACAATGACTCTTTTTTGTCCAATGACTATTCCAAATCTAGGTCTAAATATTTTCAAATGTGTGATTGTTTACTATATTTTGAAACCATAATCTCAAGGTTTTCTTGATTCGAAAATCTTTCTTGCCTTTTTAGCTGCACAAGTTGATAATTTAGCTATTGTCCAAGTAGCTGCCACCTTTGGAAATAAGAAGCAAAAAGCTTATTTGCCTCTTGAACTCAAAGGACGAAATTCAAGTATAAGTAATAACGCTATGAATTTTTGTTTGTTTGGTTGTACTTCTAATTTTATGTGAACTACACTTGTGTTTAGTTTCTGATAAAATACAAGAGCCCACTAAAAACTTGAAAGTTAGATTTTAGATTCTCAACTCAGTGAAATTGAATATCGGTTTCTATATTTTCTACTCAGTGAGATAATTGTATTATTGCCTTCAAAAAAAATAATAATAAGATAGTTGTAGTATCAGCTTTATTTAAGTAAACAATAATTTGAATTTTTATTTAGAAATAAGTAAATTTAGATTTTAGTGATTGTAGTATTTTAATAATGTGATATTTGTGTTTTGCATGAGGGAATTGTTTATTGAAATGCCAATGAATACTAGGGACTTAAAATCAAATGGAGTTTGATGAGAAAATCATATTCTTAAGTTGGCTATTGTAAGCTATTACAGAGATTTTCTACATAACTTTGTCTATAATAACTATTAATTTTTCGTTAGTTTGGATTACAACAAAAGACATTGAATTTTCTTTGGCTAAAAAATTATCATAGGACAAGAGTTGTTTTTTTTATTATATTATGAGTAATTATGTTAATTTAAATCTGTTATGCCATGAAAGAAAGGAAAGAATGTTTGATGGCTTTTGTAACTAAAGTGCAACGACAATAGCCACCACCTGCGCAACATACTCACAATAATAGTTGGGGAAGATGATAACAAGCACAAGAGAGGAGTTCTCAAATGACCTAACTCTAGAAACATGTGAAAATTATTCTATCGATTTTGTTGAAGTTTTCTAAATCAGAAACTGATTTTACTTCTTGGTTATTAATTATTTGTTTGTTTTTTGGTAAACATTAAACAATGCATATCACCTAACTCATTGTTAACATCTAATAGCAAAAGAGTTCAAAAACTTGTCTATGAAAGTTGACAAAGACACGATTAATCTGTATAGTTTATGGTAGTTCATAAATTTTCACATCAATATAGAGTAATATTTGATACTCATAATTTGGGGTGTCAACTCTGACCCGTTAATACGAACCTGACATGAACTCGACACGAACCATTATAAAATTGAAACAATTACTAAATACACAAAATAAATAGTTTAGACTAATATTTAATATTCAGAACACACTAAATAGATTTTTTTTTGCAGGTCTTAACACGAACACGACACAAATAACATGACATGTAGGTCATACGAACATATGACGGAGAAAAAAATAAATAGTCCTATTGTATATATGGAATAGTAATTGCCCGTGCCATCGAAATCAAGGTAATCTCATGTAACTTAAAACTCGAAGAATCCTAAATTACCTAAAGACTCTTAGCAACATAAAATAATCTGTCAATTTGAAATCAAAGTAGTTCATACTAATATCCAGAAATTTTGGCATGATTTTCTCTAAAAATAGGAATCCATAAAAATCTAAACCTGTTTATAGAACTTATAATCATACATAACAATCATCATAATTCAATATACCAACACAATAATCAATACATACTCAATCATCAACACATATCCAACCATTAAAACATCAAGTTAGTCTCTACTAATTTCAAGAAATTTGGGCAGAATTTCCTCTAAAAATAGAAGCCCAAAACAATCTAAACCCGTCTATAAAACTTACAATTATACATATCACCACGTCTTATCATAACCATGTTTACCCAAACCACCAAAACAAAATCATCAATAACCATGTATAATTAGTTAATTAACTGTACGAAAAAAATGAACACAAAAAATACACACATGCACAAATACTAATATCCAAAAATTTCGGGATAATTTTCTATAAAAATAGCAACCCATAAAAATCTAAACTTGTTTACAGAACTTGCAATCATACAACAATCATCATAATTCATTATACCACCACAATCTTCAATACATACCCAATCATCAACACATATCCAACCACCAAAACATTAAGCTAGTCCCTACTAATTTCAAGAAATTTGGATAGAATTTCCTCTAAAAATAAAAGTCCAAAAAAACCTAAACCTGTCTATAAAACTTACAATTATACATATCACCACCGTTCATCATAACCATGTTTATCCAAACCACCAAAACAAAACCATCATAACCATGTATAATTAGGTAACTGTACAAAAATACACACATGCACATATATAGAAACACCTTCAATTTCATCTTCATATCCTTCCATGTATACCTGAAAATATTTGAAATATAACAATTGTAAATCTGAAACATAAGATCTCTTACTTTTATCGTCAGTTGGATTCAACATAAAATTGTTAATTATATCACTATCCAAATTTTGTTGCAAGTGCCACAAAAATAAGCAAGTATATTCCCTAGAATATGAGATAAAAAATGCGAGTGATCTTGGTTAGTGGAAAATCATCTCACTCAACAAGACTTTGGAACCAAATATGACCCAATAAACCCACAATCTCTTTCCCAACTGTCAAACAAAAACGAACTATTTTTTAGGGAATCACCAACAAACTTGGGGCTTTAAGGGAAAAGAAATGAAATGAAAGGGAAAATTGTCTTACTTGTGTAGTTGTGTCACGTGAAATTCTTAGCGGCATCTTTGCTGGTAATGAGTTCTTCAACAACAATCGGTGATTTTCCATATGCAGTTCCGAGCTTATTGAAAAACTACTATCAGTTTTAGCATTCATATGTGAAAAAATGAAACATAATTATTATTCAAATCACTAATACTTAAGTTTTGATGTAATTCGTAAACCTTCCATTCAAAACCCCCCAAAAATTCTCATTCGTACAAAATTTAAACATGGAAACTAACTCAACTGTTAAACCAAATTTAATTAACAATTAAAAGAATTAAAAATTAATTACATTAGTGAATCCCTCGATGGTGCTAGTCTATGTCCTCGGCTTGGTGCAATACAAAACAGAGAATTAGAATGCCAAGCTTATTATCCTGATAGCTTCCAATACTTTATAAAATAAACTAAAAGCATTCTCACGACAATATAGGTTGCTCAAAAGATAAAATCCAAAAGAGAGAATATGTATACACCTGGGCTAACCTTGTCAAGTCTCAAAACAAAATCTCAAATCCAATAATTCCAAATACAATAATATTTACATCAAGTCCAACAACACCTCCGGATATACGATATTTATCGTGGTAACTGATCCATTAGGAGGGAGAAGGACACTGATGCAATCAGCTGACGTGCATCTAGACATGGCCACATATAGGTGACCGTGGCTAAATACAGGCGAGCGTAGATCTACACTAACAAACTTGACTGACTGGCCCTGCGACTTGTTGATTGTTATAGCATATGTTAAGCGTACTGGGAATTGGCATCTAGTCATTTGAAATGGTAATTCTTTAGACGACGGTGATAATGATATCCACAGGATGAAACACAGATTCCCAGATTTGTCACCAGTTAAAATTCTCGCCTCAATAACCCACAATGCGCACTTGACAACCATTAGTCTGGTCCCGTTACAGAGGCCATCTTTCGGGGTTATATTCCTCAACAAAATGATGGGGCACCCGACCTTTAACTCCAACTTGAAAGGCGGTAAACCTGATGGGTTTAGGAAATTCAGAAACTCACTTGGATATTGATTAGTGGTAGAACGACAGAGTTTGTCCCCATCCGACACCTTGTCAGCTGTCAAGTAGGTATACGTCTCGCCAGGGTAAATTTGTAGAGCAACATCATTGATAGAGCAGACATCATCATTTCGAGTGAAAAGAATTGTGCGCTCAGTTACGTATGATGGGGTTACCGCACTAAGCACATCTAGTTGTGGATAAACTCTAGAAATTAGTTCATGCAAAGTTCGACACCTGTGTATTGTTGGTGGAAGTTCCACAGTATCCTGCGTACTGATCCCAATCTAAGTATGATGTGAAACATATCAGTACATGTAAATGAATAATTAGACGGTTTTATATAAATAAATCTATAATATAAATCACCTCTTCCAAGAAGGATGCGTGAGAAGAATTTGTAGGATATTCAAACGCATGTTTATGCTCAAATTCAATACGCACACATTCGCCCACATTGTAAAACGTCTTAAGGATGCACCAACAATTTGTTCTCGCCCACCCTTAGGTATCACCTGTAGTATTTGACTGAAATCTCCGCCAAGCACGATCGTGATACCGCCGAATGGTCGGTTATCATCACGAACGTCACGGAGTGTGCGATCAACTGCCTCAACACCATGTCGATGCTGCGTGGGAACCTCGTCCCATATTATCAAGCTAGCCTGCCTAAATAATTCCCCATGAGCTGACTGTTTGCTGAAACCACATATCGAGTTTTCTATGATATCGAATGGAATGCAGAATGTAGAATGAGCTGTTCGACCGCCTAACAACAACAACGAAGCAATTCCTGATGAAGCAACTGTAATGACAATATGACCCTCGCTGCGCATTTTAGTGGTGATGGTATTGTACAAAAAGGTTTTCCCTGTTCCTGCACCTCTAGTGAAGAAAAATACTTTGCCCTGATTTTCAGCAACTGAAATAGTGATAGCATCGTAAGCCGTAGGTTGAGCATTATTTAAAATATCAATATTCAAAAGGTCATTCAGTTGATTTGCTTCGTTTCGTAGTTGCATATGATCGATCAACAATCTATTACCTGAAACATAACTCTAATTTTCAACGAGGTGTGGCATAGGTGGGAAGTCATCCAATTTTTTGCCAAATTCATGTAGCAACTGATCAATCAAATATAAATCGTAATCTTTGATTCGATGCTGCGTTGGATCACATATGCCAAAAGTTGTTTGTAACTTGTGACGAAGATCAGCACATATATGGATGGAGAATTGATTCCACAGACTACATGGTTGTATTGGGGAGCATTCTATCAGAATGATGCAGAATAGTCTTCGTAACTGATATCATGTATTCATGGTTGAAGCCTCCTGGAGGCATTGTTACCTCTCTGCATCATCTTCCTAGAGTCCCATAGCTACACACGCTGATTTAAAACTATCATGAAACACACCATTGATCGTGTGTAGACCATCAAAAGATCGTGGTCCTCTAACAACTGTTAATAGCAACTGAAGGTAAAACCGCTCCCCAGAATTGGGCGTAGCAAAGTATAATCTGTCAATTGCAAACCCGCTTTGTCTCGGAGTCCAAATCTTCCGACCTTTGTTCCAAACAAAATGTTGGGAAAATTCTTGGTATGTGTTAGCACGTGCAACATCATTTGAAGAACAACATTCAAAGAATCCAGTCAGAGTTGTGTTTTGACTCCTAGACCCAAGTCTAACTATTTCAAGTGTGTTAGCAGGATCGTAAACAACTTGATGCATCCTAGGTAAATGTAGATCTAGCTGTACAACCGAAAGAATTTTTTCATGGAGAGGATAATCGAAGAGTCGCCATGCAGCTTCTGTCAGTCCAATATACCTTGCATCAAGGTATTGCTTTATCTCATTGTTTCCATCTGGTCCCTCTAAAACCATAGTTGTGCGGTCATGACCTTTGTATATGTACTTGTGGATATATTTGACATACCTCATTCCTGCACAGACCTCCACATTTATATGACAGTTGAACTTTCTTGACAGGTGTGGATTGTAAGGTACGACGTCCCGATTATCAAATGTATGCCCTCTGGTGGTGTAAGATTGACCATTATGGCAACGACGGTAAACAGGATATCCATGTTCATCCATAGTAGTCAAATCTGCAAAGGCTTTTGGATAATGGAACCGACATGCACCGTTCACTATGCAAGTTGAATGTGGGTTTCAAGAACCACACGGACCATGAACCATACAACTCATGATTGTTTCCTACAGAGTTGGATCAGTGGATGGATCTGGGAATTCAGCACTAACTAACCGATCCACTAGTGCAATTGTCTGAATCTTGACTGGACTATGAAGGAAGAATAAAGTATGCATGTGTGGTAACCCTCATTTTTGGAACTCAATGGTGAATACATGAACAACTTTTTGACCAAAAATTTGTTCACTTTTAGCCTCATTCATCAGGGCACGCCGTTTTAACTCAAATACACGGGCAACTATGTCTGGACGATCCAAAGAGGTTTGGTGTTCTAGTAAGACAATTGTTATTTCGGGCCATTTTGGGTTGGCCGTCATGGTGAGAAAGATGTCAAAGTGTTTGTGGCACCTTGTAATTGTCATTGAGTCATGAAAAATTTAGCTCATGTTACGTACACTCCCAGTAAACGACGATGACACAACAAAGCGTTGTCCAATCTAATCAAGACCCAACTCATCAACACTGTCGTCACACAAATTCGCATAAAGCTCCCGACGCAGCTTATCCTGATTGAGTCTGATGTAAGACAACGTGTTTTGCTTTGTTGATGCCCAAGCATCTACTATAAACTGTTGAAATAACTTTTCGCCTCTAAGAATTATTGAATACTCAGTGGGACGTGGAAACATATGATAACTGTAAAATTGCATTTGTGTAATCCTTCTTACTGAAAAATCACTTTGTTCGGAGTTCCACTGACGTAGGCTAGGTTCCTAACCAAGCTCACTAGTAGGGAAAAAAAGTACATAGTGTAATGGTAAATATGCTGGATGACACTTATTGATCTGGCTCAATGCTCTATTATCTCCTCTTAGGTGCAGAACAATATCCCGCATACAACTACTCTCACTATCATCACCAGGCAAAATCACAGCTATTTCATCTGTGGTTGGAAGGTTGTACCAATGTCTATCAATTGATGAGGTGTAATGAAGGTGAACACGTAAATCATGATCTAAAGATTCTGACTCAGTAAGAATTTCGTGTGCACGTTTGTACTTTGAAGCAAAATGATTCACTAACAACAAACAACTCTGTATAGTATGAAGGACATCTCGATGCATGTTATTATTTTGCGCACATCGAATATTCAATGCAGTGATTGGGTCGTATATGTACAACTGACAATAGAAAGGTGCGTGACCTTCCGGGGTAACAATGACCCAGTCCGATGACGTAATTCCTCATGGATAGTGAATGACCTTGGCCCTCTTGAATTAATTAATCTGTCATCAAGCTTAGCACCCAAGCTCGTGAAAATATTGGCTGTATTGTACTCCCTAATATGTTGGCAAAATGATTTTGATTGACCATCATGGCCATCGTACAATGCACGAATAGGAGGTGGGGGTGCAATAAGTTATGGCAACCTAATTTTGCCTTGTAGACAACATGTTCCAAATCTTGGATTGGACAATCCTGTGCGAGTTAATCTTTCATCCCGCCAATGTAAGGCCGAACAATAAGGACACTGAATATTTATCTGTCCTAGAAAATGACGATCATTACTAACAGGGACAAGCACATTCAATTCATCATCACTAACCATACTGTCATCATCGCTAAAGGGTTCTGGTGACGATCTACAAATTAAAAGTATATGCACAAAAATATGAGAAGGAAGTAAAAGAGCATGAAATGAAATGTTGAGGGCACACCTAATAAATTATGTAGAATGTACATACCTTGTTGGATCAGTCACAACATGAGATGAAATGTTGAGGGCATTGTCGTCAGTTTGATAAGGATGTGGTGCAACATTGGCGACAACTTCATAATGACCATAGTCTATCTCTAAATTCCAAGGCGAGGGTAAAGGTCGCACAGGGAGGGGTGAGACTGGATCAAGGTCAGTTGGAAAGAAAACTGGGTCAGACGCAATTGTAGGTGTTAGATAACATTCCAAATGATGTGTTCGCGCCCTTTTTTGTGGAAGGTGTGCTATAGTGGCTCGGTGCAATAGAGTTAGGTCTTGTGAATCATGACATAAGGATTGTGGGGGAGTGTAAATCATCGGTATTTTCCTATGCAACTATCCAATAGGGGAAAGACAATACATTACAACTCTATTTTTCTTAAGAGCAATAGAAATACTTATCAATCCGAAGACATTTATCAGAAAAATTACCAAAGAGGCAGACATATTTTCTTTTCCATTTTTCGGGCAATTAGTGGGCGTGTGACATACTTTCGACGTTGAAGGTGCAGTATGATTGCTAAGAATTCGTGTTTCCCGCCCAAGTACGCATTCATTCTAGCGTTGCAGATAGTTAGTTTTCTGTATTTCAATCCAAATACAAACGATGGGAATAGTAAATGTACCTCGACATTGCACAACTAAGTAAGCGAATGTTCAACCAATATTGTACTAAGAAATGGTTGGGAATGCAAGGAGAGTGTCTTGTAATCTGCAATAGCCATGTTAGGAGCTGGAGCATGGTTGGGGAATTGGGAGAGGGACTGGTGTCGCCTAAATGAATTAGTTGTTGTTTTGGGCATGCGAGGTGGCGTCAATACTGGAAAGTATTTGGGTAAAGGTGGAGTGTAATTTCCAAAATGCTCTCTTTCCTGACGTGTGTGCTACGCCAGCTTACGTCACGAGCACGTACTACTATCATTGTGATTTTGTTCACATCTGGCACGTTGGGCCTCAATTTTAGAGGAAGAAAAATTTGATTCGGGAGCCTAAGATAGGAAGTGACGTGTGAAATAATAGAAATTGCATTAATCTACCGCAACACAATGTAGCAATTTATGAAAGAATCAAAAAAATTAAGAAAATTAAGTAAGAATTAATCAAATTAACTCAATTTATAATATGTAAGAATGGCTAAGGAAACCAATACACAATTTGGACAATATGTTAGCATGTCAAAAAAGCAGAACTTTTTAAAATCAAATTCATAATAATAAGTATCCCTCTCATTATAATACCACAACACAACAATTCTCCTCGATGATGGTATGTAGTCGTGTGTGCATGAGAGAGAAGTGTAAGAGTGAGAGTGAGGGGTGAGGAACTAAAAAATATCACCGAAAATGTAATGTATTCCGCTCTAACCGAAATACCAACATGTTAGATAGCTATTAGATATGTTGTGTTAAATAATTTTTATCAATACATAAACAACGATCAGTACAACATACCGGTTGAGTAAACCAATTTTCTTTTCTAGTAGAACTGCCAATTTTTTCTATCCCCTTCGTCGAAGATGGAACGACACTTAGGTTGTTCAAGTGATTCACATTTGAATTTGCCTAGGAAGTACAAAATAAGGTATTATGTTAGCATGTCCAAAAAGTACTTAACAAAACCACTGTACTTAACAAACTTGCCATTTTTGCCAAAAATTCATAATTTGAAGTATAATAAATATCATAATAAATTTCTGGCAAAAATGAAATTCATAATAAATATCGCTCTTAAAATCAAATTCATAATAAATATTGCTCTCATAATAATACCAGAACACAACAATTCTCCTCGATTATGGTATGGAGTCGTGTGTGTGTGTAAGGGAGAAGTGTAAGAGTGAGAGTAAGGGGTGAAGAATTCAAAAATATCATAGATAATGTAATGTATATCGCTCTAACTGAAATACCAACACGTTAGATATGTTGTGTTAACAATGATCAGTACAACATACTGGTTGAGTAAACCAATATTCTTTTCCAATAGAACTGCCAATTTTTTTTTCCCTTTCGCAGAAGATGGAGCAACACTTAGGTTGTTCGAGTGAATCACATTTGAATTCTCCTAGGAAGTACAAAATAGGGCATTAGTCAAAAAATGCAAACTAATATCAAAATAAAAAATTTTAACAATACCAGTAGCGTTACCTTATCCATATGTAATTGATTAAGCGCACATTCAGACAAAACATTGACAGGTTTGTTGTTATGATCAACATGTAAGAACAGACTTAATAAATTAAATTGTAGGCATAATTGGTGGTGGTGTTCGCTGGAGCGTAAAAGAGAGAGAGGTCAGGAGTAAAAAGGGTGGGAAAAAAAAGAAGAAAAGGAGATGCAAGAAGGCTTGTCTTACAGGAAAAAAAAAAAGATGCGGGGAAGGCGGCAGAGTGGAAAAAAGCCAAATGTTGTGAGTGAAAAATGTTGAAGGCACTATATGACAAATAAAAAAATTGTAAATAATGGACCTACTATTTAAATATGGACATATGCATGTGCCTGAAAGCACTGTGTAACTAAAAAAAGTCGTCTGAAAGTGATGTTTTGCTTAGAGCAGATCCAGATCAAGGTAGGTTACCTACTGCTAGATTGAAGAAGACTATTGCGTTTGATAAAAGGAATGGAGCTGGATGAGAATTTGTAGTGTCTGGAGTTTTGGATTATGGACTATGTAACTGTGCAGAAAGATTTGATGCATCAGCGGATTGTTGCTATTCTTTCAGTTTGTTGATGCTCTAAAATCTGTCTGGGTTTGAGTAAGTTTTCAAGTGATGAATGTGGAGTGTAAGGCATGAAAGGATAAGAGATTGAAGCACTGCATCAGGGGAATAGAGGTGTTTTGTTCCCATGAGTTGAATTAATTGCTTTAATTCTCTTGAAGGATTAAAGCCAACTCTTGGGGGTAGTTTCCTTATGCATCAGGTCCCAGACTGCAGGCTGTTTGAAGTTGCAGAGATTTGATCAGAGGGCTGGAGATGAGCTACAGGGACAAAACAACAATTGTTGGACAAGATATGTTTTAACGTTTTTTTTTTGTACAGTTTACTGTTTTGTTTGTTAAAACAGTTATTGTTTTATTATTGTAAACTTTCTCTTTCTTAACAGTTTCGCTCTTTTCAAGATTATGCAAGATTCGCTCTTTACTATTTGCTCTTTATTATTGTAAACTTTTGGAAATTAGAAAGGCAAAAAGAACAAAAATCCTCTATAAGCTGCCACTTAGAGGGAACTAAAACTCTAACTAAAATTCCAAGATTATGCAAGATTCACTCACCATTTTACCAATTTCAGCGCATTAAGCAATATTCGCAGAATGATGTGTGGGTGTTTGAGAGAGAGTGCGGGTGTTTGATGAAAAATGATATGTGTGATGAAAAATGATGTATTAACGTTATGTTGTCGCATTAGGACAATGAGTTTTTTAGCTATCCACCGTGTCAACATTGAAGAGGATAAACCTCTACATATAATGGGAGGCAATAAGTTAAATGTGCTCAGATCTCACATAAGAGGAACATAAAACCCAACTAAAAAATCTGGATCGCGACCAAAATGCCAAGTGAACACATCCAAGTAAAGGAGAAAATGTAAATGGTCATAGTGAACAAATAGGCAGATAAAGAGTGAAAAAAAAAACATAATATAAAAACAACTTCGGAGAGCACCTAAAAATGAGGAGTAAAGATTGGGATTTAAACAAACTTGATTTCAATGGAGAATTATTCTTCAAGAGGAAATGAAATTCTTATAGAAAAAGTGTAGAACTTAAAACCAAAACAAAACACCACCACAGTAATCCAATCACCTCCTTCACAAACCCATGATGTCATGAATGGACACACATGCTGAACCACACAAAAAACCACATTGTCACAACATATGAGAATTAAAAGATTAAGTATAGTAAAACCACACTTGGTAGAATGGTAGTTATCAATATCTTCCCAGACAATTCATCAGAAAAATTCCAAATTAGAGCAAAATCATCAATTTATAAGCCTTAATAGACCACAAAAAAAAGTCATGTTTAACTGTGTTACTTACCGGAAAAAAAGTTCAGTTGTGCAGCATCGAGCTTTCGAGTTGTCTGTGTTGCTTTAGTTGCCTCTTATTTGATGAACAACCTCAAAATAAAGAATAAAACAAAACAATGAAAAATCAATCAAAAAGCAATGTTGTTAGACAATTGGGAGCGGACCATTAAAAAAAATAACAGGCAAGTGTATGACCATTAAAAATCTTGCACTTTTGACAAACTATGAATAGATGATAAAATAAATTTGACAAATACACTACCAAATAACTGAAAACTGCATGTAAACCCAGAATGGATTATACTGCAGCAATTAATTGCTAAGAAAGAGAAAGTTTTAAGCTTCTAAATAGGCACGAATTCTTGTGGCTGTCAATATGTGTTAGGAATGTTCTTTGATATGTATTGCTTATGTTTTGTTTATGGAAGTGATTGGGTTGTCCACCATAGCTTGGTTTATGTAAAACTTTATGTTATCTATTATCAAAAAAAGCAGAATCATTTGTATATTGGAGGAAAGAAATCAATGTATTATAGCTAATTTACTTCACACTTCTAGGAAAATCATGATTTCACATTGAAATAGTTCCAAACTTACAAATAAATAAATAACCAACTTGTGGGTATCCCCCCCCCCCCCCCACCCAAAAAAAACAAAAACTACAAAAAAACAAATAAAAAATAGAACACATAAACTAGGAAAAAAAAATAAACGGCCAAGGAAGATCACTTGGAAAAAGAAAACGGTCTCTAGCCCTGTCTTTTTCCTTCCCCTCATGTTGCTAACTAAAAATGCCCCTCACACAATAACCCTAAAACCATAAGCACCAACAAAAACCCTAAAATCAAAAACTCTAAAACAGTAGAATCCTAGAATATATGAATTATTGCGCTACCAATCATATCTCCAACTCAAACATAAAAAGCCCAAAAAGAATAAAACAGCATCATAAAACCCGATGTGGTTTGGGTCTAAATTATGTTTTACTTTCGTTGAGCCAAAACAACAAATAGTTTGAAAGCATAAATTCAAAATCTATAAAAGCCGCCAGTTTACACAGTATATACAATGCCTAAAATAACGAAATGGGACATGTAGAGAGAGGGGAAGAAGAGGAGCAGAAAGGGGAAGATAGAGATAGAATAGACATACCTTGATGGCATAGGGGGACTGGTCGCTGGAGACATTGATTGATGGATGGTTGCTGGAGACGCTGATCAATGGTCGCTAGAGACGCAGGGGCGTAACATAGAGAGAGATGGATGGTCACTGATGGATGGTCAATGGTTCGATGACGATGGTCGCTGGGGCGTAACACAAAGAGAGAGAGAGGTTTGAAAAAAAAAAGAGAGAGAGCTAACGACACAAGCTGCATCTCTGACAGATGAAGTGACCGATAGTGGGCTGATTTTGAAAAATAATAATGAGTTAGAAGGGATGAATTTGGGGGGAAATTGAGAGAGTATTAATAGCCGTCGGATGAATGAATTGATTTAAGGCCATTGGAGGTTGAAGCCGTCCTGTTTTATATTATAGATATAGATTAATATGAGAGAGAGAATTTTAATGTTAGTCAAATTTCTAAAATTTAGGAGTTACTAGTTTTTAAATTTGTTGTAATTAAATATAATTAATGATGATATTTTAGACAATAGAGATCAAAATGGACTTAATATTAAACAAGTTTATTCAATAGACTTATCACCAAATAAGTCTTCAAAAGAGAACCAACTTCTAAATTTCTTAATTTTTTTTTGGCATGAACCCAATAAAATTCGATTGGCATGGGCATCATGTTGTTGATTATTCACTCCGTTTACACAAGTCCAAACAGAGGAGGGTGGAGTTTGATGTTTGAGATTCTTAAAGGGTGAATATAGAGATTCGAATTCAGAAATTCTTGGGACTGATTGAGCAATACCTGTTGCGCCTGTGTCTCCTACAAGGCATATGTATCAAAATATTAAATTTCCTTCTTAGAGCAACTCCAAGGGCCTCCATAAAACACCCTTGTTAGCTATTTTACATAGGCAATCGGTAAATGCAGTCTCCAAGGAACTAGCTATCACACTAGCTATTTTTCATTAGCATCAGTTGGCTAGCTACTCCTGGCAAGGGGCATAAGAGGTTGCTATTCTGTTTTTTGCGCCAACAACACCCCCAGAGGCTTCATCGCAGAAGGGTACATCGTCTAAATGCTTCATCGTTTGAATCAGTCCACAGAAGGCTTCATCGTCTTCATCCCTCTTGAGATCTGGCTTCATCACAAAAGGCACAAATCTCAAACCCTCTTGAGCTCTAAAAGTGTCCCTCTCCAGGTAATCTTGAGCTTCATCGCAGAAGGCACAAATCAATCCATTTTTTTTCCTGAGACGAATCACCAATATGTGTCTTTTGGAATGCATTATACCTGTTTGTTGGATTTTCTGTGAGCAATTCGGTTATTGTGACATGTTGGTTTTTAAGATTTTGATTTCTTATGTTGGGATGAGTAAGGGGTTTTTGATGGATTTTTGAATATTGGACTGTTGGGTTTAGCTTTTGTCTCAGATGGGTTTGTCTCATTTTTGGATTTGGTAAATTGGGTACCTTAAGGATTTAGTCTGATTCTGAGGTTTTGGCACTTGAGTTCTTGGAGTTTAGATTTATAGTTCTTTTTGAGTCTATTATGGAATTTAACTGATTTGGGGAATTGAAGTTAGTTGTTTCTTCAATTTGTCAATCGGGTTTTGATTCACACGGGATTGTGGAAATTGAGCATGCCTAATTAGAGCATTTTCTACCATTGAACTTGGAATATTTTTCCATCTGGGATTATTTGCTTTCAAGTTGGTGAATTGGTGCTTGTGGGTTGCTTAGCATATTGTTATGTATTGTTTGTCTAGTTATTGTTGGCTATGGTCTACAAACTATCAATGACTCCATTATGCTTTGGTTCTGAAAGAAGAAATTGGTATATGATAGTTCATTAAGAATGACAGCCATTGTGTTGATTCTGTTGTTGGTGGTGCAATTGCTAGTATATAGAACATATTTTTGGGATCATATTATCTAAGATCATTTTTAGAGAAGGCAAATCCCTCCCAATATATTTCCATAAATTAAATGCATCCAACGTGATTTATAATTTCTGAACTCCTAATAAAATTTTGGAACTTACTGCTTGGCATCATGATAAATGCACCCAACATGATTAAAATTTGGAATTTTAAAATTTCGGAACTCCTGATAAATGCATCTAGTATATTCTCTTATTTGTTTTCTCCTTTGTTCAACTTCGTCAGCATGTGATGTCATTAATAAGGTGATGACATGACATACTATACAGTATTTTAGATTTTAATAATTAATAGTTACTTAAAATTAGTTGAAGTGTTTAGTTAAAATAGATAGCGTGGTTGGAGTAAATTTGAAAAGTGATTAGCTAAAGTATAGTGTAATAAAAAAAAAATATTTTTGCTAGCTAGTTTATATAATCTCCTTGGAGTTGCTCGTAGAGCAACTCTAAGGGCCTCCATAAAACATCCTTGTTAGCTATTTTACATAGACAATCGGTAAATGCAGTCTCCAAGGGACTAGTTATCACACTAGCTATTTCCCATTAGCATTAGTTGGTTGGCTACTCCTGGCGAGGGCAAAGGAGGTCGCTATTCTATTTTTTGCGCCAACAACACCCCCAGAGGCTTCATCGCAGAAGGGTTCATCGTTTGAATGCTTCATCGTCTTCATCGTCCAGAAGGCTTCATCATCTGAATCAGTTCATAGAAGGCTTCATCGTCTTCATCCCTCTTGAGATCTGGCTTCTTCGCAGAAGGCACAAATCTCAAACCCTCTTGAGCTTTGAAAGTGCCCTCTCCAGGTAATCTTGAGCTTCATCGCAGAAGGCACAAATCAATCCATTTTTTTTTCCTAAGATCAATCACCAATATGTGCCTGTTGGAATGCATTCTACCTATTTGTTGGATTTCCTGTGAACAATTCGGTTATTGTGACATGTTGGTTTTTAAGATTTTGATTTCTTATGTTGGGATGAGTAAGGGGTTTTTGATGGATTTTTATAAGGGGTTTTTGAATATTGGATTGTTGGGTTTAGCTCTTGTCTCAGATGGGTTTGTCTCATTTTTGGATTTGGTAAATTGGGTACCTTAAGGATTTAGTCTGATTATGAGGTTTTGGCACTTGAGTTCTTGGAGTTTAGACTTATAGTTCTTTGGAGTCTATGATGGAATTTAACTGATTTGGGAAATTAAAGTTAGTTGTTTCTTCAATTTGTCAACTAGGTTTTGATTCACACAGGATTGTGGAAATTGAGCATGCCTAATTAGAGCATTTTCTACCATTGAACTTGGAATATTTTTCCATTTGGGCTTATTTGCTTTTAGGTTGGTGAATTGGTGCCTGTGGATTGCTTATCATATTGTTATGTATTATTTGTCTAGTTATTATTGGCTGTGGTCTACAAAATATCAATGACTTCATTATGCTTTGGTTCTGAAAGAAGAAATTGGTGTATGATAGTTCATTAAGAATGACAGCCATTGTGTTGATTCTGTTGTTGGTGGTGTAATTGCCAGTATATAGAACATATTTCTGGGATCATATTATCTAAGATCATTTTTAGAGAAGGCAAATCCCTCCCAATATATTTCCATAAATTAAATGCATCCAACATGATTTATAAATTTCTGTACTCCTAATAAAATTTTGGAACTTACTGCTTGGCATCCTGATAAATGCATCCAACATGATTAAATTTTGGAATTTTGGAATTTTGGAACTCCTAATAAATGCATTCAGTATATTCACTTCTTTGTTTTCTCGTTCGTTCAACTTTTCTTATATTCAACTTCATCGGCATGTCTTGTCATTAATAAGGTGATGACATGACATATTATATAGTATTTTAGATTTAATAACTAATAGTTAGTTAAAGTTAGTTGAAGTGGTTAGCTAAAATAGATAGCGTGGTTGGAATGAATTTGAAAAAGTGGTTAATTAAAGTAGATAGTGTAATAAAAAAATATATTTTTGTTAACTAGTTTACATAGTCTTCTTGGAGTTGCTCTTACACTTCTTCCCCCCTTGCCCCCCACCCCCCAAAAAAAAAAAAAAAAAGAGGATAAATGAAAAGAAAATGAGGCCATTGTATTTGATGGATATGGATTAGCTTGCTCAAAATAAGAAAGCTCCAAGAACAAAGTATTAGATGGAAAAATTATAGCAATTTTTAAGTCATGATAAGCAAATGTTAACGCGACATTGGTTTACCAAAAATGGTCGTGGTTTGCAAAAACAAAAAAATCCATAGTTTTAAAAAAAAAAGAGGTGGGGATAAAAAAGGGCATCCAACAACTATGTTGTTAGACCCATATCAGTAGAATTATAAAACTTCTGACTGCGCCTAAAACATTTCTCGAGACCAAATTTAACTAGGTTAATATAAAGATCAATTACCGAGTCCTACTGGGACTCTAGAACTCTCACACACCAGCAAAATTTGGAGGATTTAGTTGGTTTTACTTAGTAGTTCAGAAATCAAATATAAATTAGATTAATTACAGTTGTGATTCCTAAAATTTGTACTTTTTTTCATTTTGGTCTCTAATGTTACAATTATATTACATTGATACTTGATGTATTGAACTTATTTTTAAGTGATCTCCACGTATAATGCATTCTAAAATTTTAAAGGTTTTTGCTCATGTGCTTTAGACATGCTACCAAATGAAGGGCATTTTAAACAAATCAATGTCTCCTTGACCTAAAAAATCACGACCGTAGTCTTCAAAGTATACTCACTGTTTCATTTTATTCCTCTAATATTACAATAGTATCACATTAGTCTCTAATGTATTTTAATGTTGGGGACCAAAATGTACTTTGGGACTACTACTATAATTTTTGGATCAAGTAGACATTGATTTGTCTAACATACACTTCATTTGGGAGCAAGTGGGAAACATACGAGGAGAGACTGTTAAAAATTTGGATGACATTATATATAAGGATCACTTAAAAATAAATTCAATATATTATAAACTAATGTGATACACTTATAACATTGGAGATTAAAATGAGAAAAAGTCCAAACTTTGGAGACCACCGTTGTATACATATAAATTTGATAAAACTTTAGGGGTATCAAATATAATTTCTCTTAAGGGCTAATTTCACTTTATATCTCAAAAGATATAATAATTAGGTTCTCAAATTGTAACCTCAATATTATAAAAATGGTACAATGTGACCCATTTCAAGCTTGAATTGAGCCCTAAATCTTAAATTTCACCCTTGAATTGGGCTACATTGACATTGCATCTGTTTTATAACATTGAGCATTTGATAATTTAATTCTTTAAGGATACAAATTTAGAATTAGAATCTAATTATTAGGATCAATGGTTAATTTTTGCAATTAATGGTTAATCTCATTTATTAGAATCTATTATCTATTCGATGATTGGAATTATTAAATCAGAATCAGTTGCGATATTAAATCAGAATTGGAAAACACAGTTAGAACGTGTGTGTGTTCGTCTCTCTGTTCAGATCTGTGTCTCCTTGTACCTCCAGAAAAGAGATCAAAACCCTAAATCCAATTGAGATTTGAGCTCTTGATTCAGTATCGAGTTATGACAATGGAGTCCGAACCTCCGGCAGATGATACAGCAACAGTGGCGGGTCTCCTCCCACTGGTTTCCATCTCTCAACAGCCTTACGTCTCGGAACTCCTTTCCTTCACTCTTGATCGCCTTCACAAGGTGCCCCCAATCCGTGTCTCTCGCTGCAGACAAACATAGTTATCTATATATGTATAATTGCCTTTGTATATTGATTTGCTATAGTTTTGTAGGAACCAGAGCTTTTGCGGGTCGATGCGGAGAGAATTCGGAGGCAGATGCAAGAGGTGGCGGTGGGAAACTACCGGGCATTCATTTCGGCATCCGATGCGTTACTTGCGGTCGGGGATGAAGTTTCTTCTATCGATAAACACCTTGAATCTCTGGTAATTTGTTTGTTTTGTGGGTTGTAGTTTCAATTCTCTATGTACAATGTCATTTCATTTGTACTGTTGTCAATTTGTAAGTTTCGGTTTGAGCTTAAGAACTTAAATTCTGACATTGGAATATCCTTGCTACAAATTACTTAACTAGACAATAGCCTCTGATTTGAAGAAACGTATTTTGCGTACCATTTCTAATACTGTTTAGGTTGTTTCACAACATTACATCGAAACTGCTGAACATCGGTTTAAGAGATGTGCCACCAGCAATGGGTTCTTTTTTGTTGTTTGAATTATATTTAGGGTGTATTTTCTTTATTAGAATGTGCAAGTATAGAGAGAATTTAGATGTAGATAGATAAAGTCAGGAATAGAGAGGAAGTGACAGAATCAAGTAGAAGTTATGGAGACTTGGGTCCATTCATCGGTAAATCTTTTGCTATATATTCAAATTCCCATTTCAAAGTCAGAACAGAAACAATTAGAGTGATTGCTTTCTTGAAAAAGTAGAAATCAATGTAAATTGCATCATAAAAGGATGTTGCAGATGAAAATCCAAGGTGATTTTGGATTAGGTGTTGGAAGACCACAATACAGACACTCCAAGCTAGATATTGTAAGTTAACTGTCCCAAGTCCCAACATCTTCAATTTGCTGTGGCGATGTTTCAGATGTTAGTCTCAAGCCAGAAATTGATTTAGAAGAAATTTCATTCCTATGATGTAGTAGTCCTTTTACTATATATGTATATAGATAGATAGATAGAAATTCAATTAACATGACTGATGCTTGTCGTTTTTCCTCTGCAGATAGCTGAAATCCCGAAGGTAACATCTGGCTGCACCGAGTTTGTTGGCTCTGCAGAACAGATTTTGGAGAAGAGAAAGATGAACCAAACCTTGCTAGCCAATCATAGTACTTTGCTTGACTTGCTTGAAATTCCTCAACTCATGGACACGTATGTGTTTGACAAGTTGTGAAGATCACATGTTAAATTAGATCAATATCCAATTTACTGACCAGCTGAAATGGCCAACAAGTTTGTTAAATTTTGTAGATTTACTTTGTAGGATGCCATTCATTCATGTAATTGTCAGCAATGTTAGGAAAATTTCAGAAGTTCACTTTGTTGTCGTGTTTGAAAATAGTTGATCGTGCTTGAAGATCCATAATCTATTTAGGTTGTGTACTTGGTCAAGCCATCATAGTTACCGAGTTTGGGGATATACTTAGTTTTTGATGTCATTTTTGAGAATTTGACAGTACTATCATGCATGACCATACTATTTATGGTAATTAAAGTGCCTTTTCCACCATAAGTGTTGTACTACCGATGTTATATGTTTCGACATATCTGTACATATTGGGAACATAACGGGAAGCATAACTTAATTTCATCTATTTGTAGATGTGTGAGGAATGGAAATTACGATGAAGCTCTTGACTTAGAAGCATTTGTTTCCAAACTTTTAACAATGCACCCAAAGTGAGTAATCTTTTAGACTTATTCTTTTTCACATTAGTTTCAGCTGTCAACCTCACTAAGGCATCTTACTGAAAACATTCTGTATTTTTTTCCCTTTCTTTGATTTTCTTCCCTTTGAAAGATTACCTGTTATTCAAGCACTCGCAGCAGAAACTCGGCAGACCACCCAGTCTCTTCTTTCTCAGCTTCTCCAGAAACTCAGATCAAACATTCAGGTAATTTGAAATAGCCAAAAATAATAGGATAAGAATGTATATTTAACACAAATTTACTCGTGTAGAATTATGGTTCTCAAGTTTCAACCCATTGATGCATATATCCTTGTGTATTGCAGTTGCCAGAATGCCTCCGCATTATTGGATATCTACGTCGAATAGGCGTATTCAGCGAATATGAAATGCGTCTTCAGGTAGCTTTATAAAACCTTTATGCAAAAAGCATTTGGTTTTACGTGGTCTCCATGTTTTCCGTTTTGATGAGTATATTTATGTTCTTCCCTTTTACACCTGTTGCTGACCTAGATTATCCTGTGCAACAGTTTCTAAGATGCCGAGAGGCATGGCTTACTGGGATTCTTGATGATTTAGACCAGAGAAATGCATATGAATACTTAAAAGGAATGGTAAACTGTCAGAGGGCACATCTTTTTGATGTTGTTAACCAATACCGAGCCATATTCGCTGATGATACATCAGGAAGTGAAGAAAACTATGATGGTGGGCTTCTGTTCAGCTGGGCCATGCATCAAATTGCCTCTCACCTTAAAACTCTCAAAGTCATGCTCCCCAAGATATCTGAAGGCGGGTCTTTGTCGAATATCCTGGATCAGTGCATGGTGAGAACATACTGTTACGGTTGTGTAAATTGCATGTCTACTGCAACTGCAACTTTGAAACCTATAATAGATATGTGTAATCCGGCCATTTATTGCAATACTAAACGGTCTGCATCTTCACTCTTTGCTTGAACTTTTATTTTGAAAATATGTCTTTTGTCACAGAGAACTTGTACGGGTACCTATTCCAAAACAACTCCTTGGGATTTAGTGGCTATTACATTAGGATCAGGCATGATAATGACATTCCATTCTTCTTTCATTTGGGTGGATATGAATGAGGAATAATCTTTGATCTACATAGAATCCATGACCTGTGAGTTGTGTAAACTCATACCTGTGCATGCATGGGGATTGAGTCGCTTATCAGCAGAAGCTTAATTTTGTGTCAAATTATGCTCTTCAGAGAGAATCTCAAATTCTGAACTATAACTTTAATAGTTAACCCCTATGGAGCTAATTTCTGATGAACAATGGGTTGCCTGTTTCTTTTATAACTAAAGTTAAAGAGGTTAGTTATCTCAGAAAAAAGAAGATATTACCTCCAAACATATTTGTTTGGAACTTGGAAACTACCCTGGGGTGGAATGTGACCACATTTTTTAAGCTTATGACATAAGATGGAAATTATCATCAGAGATTAACTCATTACAGTGGTAACTACCCTGCTTTACATTGAGATAATTATATTCATTGTAAGTGATGTCTTTGTGATGCAAATGTAATCAGTTGTAGCTTTTTGTGCCCTTTATATGCAATTCTTTTGGGGGCTTGCACTATGAATTCTTTTAAGGTGCAACACTGTTTGGAACATAATCCATTGAGTGGAATCGTGAATTTGACAAGATTCTCTTTCTTTGTGGCTGGCAGTATTGTGCTATGGGGCTTGGTTGGGTTGGATTGGACTTCAGGGGCTTGCTTCCCCCACTTTTTGAAGAGTAAATGCATGCATAATTTGGTTCATTTATTTAGTTGCTTTTTCATTCTGCCATGAGTCCCCACTCTTAACCCTCTTATTAATTTCGATTGTCACTTACGCAGAGCGGTCCTTAATTTATTCTCAAAGAATATGAGCACAGCTGTTGGGAATTTCCAGGTATACTTGCAAGTGGTTGAAATTTCTTGTTTGCTTTCTGTTACTTTCACAAGAGTTTTCCTTTTTCCAAAATGAAGAAAATTGTAGTTATTTGTTGACTTTAGTTTTGCACGCAAATGAGCACTTTAGGCTTCAATTTTGTCTTGAAGCTAACAACCTTTACTCCTCTTGTGAAGATTGTTAATATATGTATTTTAATTCACTCCAGTTAGTCTTGGATTCTCATCGCTGGGTCCCGTTACCAGCAGTTGGCTTTCCGGCCCATAGTTTAGGTGAAGAAACTAAGGAAGATGTTACTCCTCCGTCACATTTAATGGAGCATCCACCTCTTGCTGTATTTGTTAATGGTAAGCTTAAATGTCTTCTTGTCTGATATTTTTGCAATGGACAAGTTGTTGCTTGCGTAGAACATAAATTTGGTGGTTGTTTTTCGAGACAGTGTGCTGGTGAATTGATTTATGAACTACAGTTTAAAGGGTTAAATTTGTAGGTTAAAGCTAATGTAAGAATGGGCAAGGATGAAAGTTTCGTTTCGACGTTTCACAAACATTTTTGAAATATAATGGAAACAGGAAAAAATGAAAATATTTCTGGAACATTTGAAATACCTCAAAACGTATTGAAACACCTTGAAATAGGAAATTTGATACTCAATCACTGATTTGGTTTTGTTTCTTTGGAAATGAAGCATTTTGGCTGTTTTGAAATGAAATTTTGTTCATTGAGGTGAGGATGAGAAAATATGGCAAATGTATGGACATGTAATTAATCCCCCGCTCATTGAAGCGAGTTTGCCCCAGTATTATTCTTGCATAGACCAAGACAACAAATTTTGTGTGCTGGGCTGAGAAATGAAGTGCAATAATAAGAGAGAATTGAAAGGAATCATCACTTGGCTGGTTCAATTGTGTGAAATAGCAGTAAGTCTGGGTATCGGAAAAGTTCTTATATCTTTGAAGATTAATTAATGGACTAGTAGTTCTTATGCTTTATAAGGGCATGATTTTTTCTGAAGTTCTATTTATGGTATTTTTGTGGAACTATTGTTCATCTCTGTCAGGAATGTGAGATTACAATCTCCTAGGTGGAATGAAATATCCATTCTCTGAAAATCTCATTCATGGAAGTCTAATATAGAATAGGAAAGCGACTACCATTTCTGTACTTGTTACCTGCCATCCAAATCCGGCCTTGACATAAAAATGGTGTCAGTTTTCGAGGCCTCCATTCTTTGTTTGTTTGGATTTCAATTCATCTGGTGTAGATTGAGAATTGATAGAAGCCAAAACGATGTCAGGGGCAGTGCTTGTGGAGGTTGGAGAGTATTGTATAACAGAAATGCATTCAGATTAGATTTTCCCACTATTTATAATGGCTTAGATTCATAATCTTGTTGAACACGTACACTAGAATTGATTCTACCACCCAAAAGGAGAAGGGGAGGGCTTGGGGTGGCACCTCATGATCTATCATAAATTGCAAGGCATCCTCATTATCAGGTCTTTCTTTCTCATTTTCCAAGAAGAAAGGAAATCTCTCGGTCGCTCCCTACCATTGAAAAAAGAATAAAATTCTCCTTCTAGCAGCACAGATCTTGCACATGTAAATGTAGAAATCATTAGCTGAGATTTGTGATGGAATATCTATTATTATCAATTCTTTAATAATTGATGACTTTTGACTTGATACTTGGGTGTTGCTAAACATATTTGAGTGGTAAAATGGATTTGTGCAACACCTAATCCCCCTGTTTCTGGTGGTTGTAGGTGTATCTGCAGCAATGAATGAATTACGTCCCTGTGCCCCATTTAGTTTGAAGCATATGCTTGCTCAAGAATTAGTTAAGGGATTGCACGCTGTTTCGGATTCTTTATTGAGATACAACACTACTCGGATGCTCAGAGCGAATGAGTCTGTACTTTTTGTTTCGCTTTGCCGAGCTTTCATTGAGGTGATCTTCAACAAACTTGTGTTTGTTTTATCTTACAATTTGTTCTTGTGCATCAAATAGCATTTTTGTCTTGTCTTTATGTTTTTCAGGTGGCTTTCCCACATTGTGCTACATGCTTTGGTCGTTGTTACCCTGGTGGAGCTGCTCTTATAATGGATGCCAAAAATTTATTTGATGGAATTGGCCGCCTTCTAGCAACCTCCCGTTCTAGGGAACTGCCAAAACCAGTCAAAAATGCAGCCGAAAAGAGCATAACAGAGAATGGCGATTCACCTGTGGTGGAAGATGGAGTAATGCCTAGTGTTGAACAAACAGATAGTTCCAATGTGCAGGAAAAGGAGGGCAATATCACTTTTCAGGCTGAGGAAAAGCCCCGTGATGCGTGAAGTGCATGAGATCGCGAGTCTTATACAAAAGGCGGGTTTTGTATCGTTGCAGGATGATGTACCCTTAATTCCTTGTCTTACTTCAATCGGAATTTTGTAGTGAGAATGCTTAAGAAAAGCTCATATGTTTCCTAAGATGGGATGAAATGGTTATACACCAAAGTCCAAACGATGTCGATGAACAAATTCTTTTTGTAACTAAGCGACAGCAAGGCAATAAACTTTCTTTCAGGTGACAAATTGCTTGTCACAGTTACTTGTCATAGTGAAGTGCAGATAAATTTGGTATATTCAATGTAGGGGTAGTGCTAATTGAGGGATTGAGATCTCGTCCAATGCTTTTATCCTCCATTTTCTTTCAGAAGAAGAAAACCCATAGATATACAATTAGTCCCGTTTAATTCATGATAAGCGATCTACCAGGGAGGAAAATAGAGGGGAAAAAACAGTGGAGGGGATCTAAATCCCTAGTCCGAGGGAGAATAGTATTGGTGAAAAGTAATTGCTCTAAGACAAGATATTCTTGCAATGTTTTTTTTTGGTAAGAAATCTTGCAATGTGAAAATGTAGAAATCATAAGCTGAGATTTCTAACAATGTTCCAGCCGATAATAACTTCCTGGATTGTCTATATCAAGTATTGTATTGGGTTGGATTAAGTTTGGCGAACCAGTGCGAAGCGAATTCCTCGATAAATGATCTTTTGTCCAATCTACAATTCTACTTTGCAGGCTTACCGGGTAGCAGAAAAACTAATATCCTCAGAACAGTTAAATTTCAACCAAAACATATGTTAAAAAATAAGCAGTTAAAAGCACCCAAAAACAAGCCACAATGTTGGTTGTATCGAGATCTATAAGGAAACGTAGCATACTCACACACACACATAAAAGACTACGGACTCATATATCTTCTCTTTCTTTTTTTGAACTGACTCGTATATCATTCTACATATCATCTGTAAGCCAATAGAATAGAAGTTCAATTCCTTTCCTAGTTATTGCACACTGAAATGAAAAGTTCTGCTAGACGCGTTTCTCCTCGTTAAGGTGTCAGAGGTCTTGTTACAGGAGAAACCATAGCCTCTGGCATGAAGTAATGTTGGCACAACAAAGCTTATGGCTTTGAATTAGTAGAGCATAATGCGCTTTCCAGATGCTTAAAAAGGAATAACTACAAAAAGAAACGAGATAATGTAACCTGTCAAGAATTTCAGATGTTCCAAATGGGTGACAGGAAGGAACCCCAACACCTTCAATCCCAAGCCTGTCATAGGATAAAATTCAGATCAGATATAAGTTATTCCGAAGCTCATTGCTAACAAAATATTACACTAAATGTGCAAGTTTGATTCCTGCTGGATTCCAGATACAAAAAACTGAGTCCATGTATCAAATTTGGGTTGGGATCCTATATGATTGAATACATTTACATATTGAATTTCTATACAAGAGAGAATAATACAAATTATTTTCACGCGTTTTTTTTTTTTTCAGATTGAGATTAGATGACCTTGGTACATTTTAACCATGTAGGGTCAATGTAACATCAAGAAGAATAACCCAATTTGCAATTTCAGCAGTTTAACCAACAAAAACCTTTATGACTCCATGATAAAGAAAGCGACTGCAATATGATTGTTTTGCAAAGGTAAAGCATAATTTGTGACATCATCTGGAGTCCATGTTACATCATCTGGAGTCTCTGATATTTTCACTCCATCTGAACCAGAGTACCAAATGATCCAGAGCATTAAGAACATACTAGAACTTCCAGGAAGAATTACAGGCAGCTTCTGGTTCCATATAAAAAGTAACGCCACAGGCGGTGTTTCCATGGGGAAGACTTCTGCTTAAGTAGTCAAATCATAGGATGTCCTGAATTTAAATTTACAAAGGCTCGGCAACATCATGCAGGTTACAGGAACATATCCAAGATACAAATCAGCTAAACCTCTTCTTTTGGGAAAAAGGTTAAGTAGTTCCTAGAACAATCTATTGTGGTTGATGATACCTTACTAATAAAGCCTATTGCAAATTACCAGAAATCTGCAATTTGAATACTATGTATCATTCAGATCTATTGACAATCTGAGGATCTTCACATTGTCTCAACCTACGTTTTTTTTTGGCCTTCCCCTTGCTTTTCTGGCATTTGACATAAAAATAATCCACTCCATAGCCAGTAATGGTGCATTTACTGGTCTTCATTACGCATGGTCAAATCCTTTCAGACAACATTCCCTCTTCTCTTGTTCTTATAGGTCCCACCTTAACTGCTGCTAACAATTGCCTGGAGCAATATGAGAAATATTTGGTCGGTACATGTACAAAGAGAAATGTCTTTATAAGAAAACTAACCTAAGAAAATACTTGAGATATGCTAAGCTGTTATGGCCATACCACGTTATCCTCTGATATCCTTCTAAACAATTGAAGAAAGAGAAGTGGGGCATCAAAAGAGACTGTTGTAAGCTAGTTTAGGAGCAACCTTACCTGACTTTTCTAAATATGGAAAGAATTGTGTGTGAAATATGCAATATCACATTTTTCTTCAAGCCGTAATATTTCAAGGGGTAAAAGTTACCGAAAAACATAATTTCCAATGCACAGCAGAAGTTGAAATATTCTTTTGATTTTGATATATATAACATAATGGGTCATGGCTAGGAATGGATATCCTAGCTTACAGCTGTACACTAGTTTGAAGCCTTCTTTTGTCGCGTGAGTGAGTTTGGGGGGTCTGTGCAGCATGCTACAACCAAAGTAATAAAGAGATTGAACATTATCATTTCATGCACTTGCTTGTCAAAAAGTTGATGAAATTGAGGATATCAATTAATTCAGTTAACATAGTCCACTTCTTCACCACTTGTTTTCTGAAGGGCTTCATGGACCAACTTCAAATAAGTATCCCTATAAGTTCTATGGTGTTAATTTGGAATCTACCGTTTTATCCTAGAGATTTAAATCAGATGGAAATCTTGCACAGAAATGAAAATTTTGGCAGATATTTCAACAACACTAACATTCGAATAAACTTGAGCATGTTCAGTATAAAAATCATACTGAAGCAAAATCTACATCTAACACTCCACTAAACCAATGATAAGCTCACCAGAAACCTTCTAAATTTTGTTTACTTAGTTGGTTAAAAAAAATGAAGTACCAACTCTTGATAAAATAGTAGGAATAATGACATCCAGTCAGTCAACAAATGCTAGATTTATGTCCAATATTATACAATATCATTTTCGAACAAGACTTTACAGGTACTAACTGCTTTTACCATCCTTACAGCTGTTCCTAGTGGTACCATGACAGAAGATAAGTATTTCCAAGTCACAACTTTCATGCATTGATAATGATAATGCAAGAAACATACAAAGTTTGACCTAGAGAAAAAAAATGCATAGAAAAACACAGTGGCAGTAGCAGGAGTATACCGAAGAATGAGGTAGGGTGAAGATTTGAAGTGAAATGAACTCAAAGAGACCTTGTTTTTATAACAAAGCTCCAAGCATGGCTGTTGCGACAATAAGATGCCAACCAATCCTAACATAGGTGAAGATGTGAGCTTGCAAACACTCAATCTGGAGATCATAAAATTCTTGTCACACATTTGTATACAAGAAACCAGCATTTTTTCTGTTATTAGGAGCCAAGACATTATTAAAGCTTAAAAATTTGAACATACAAATGACTAGTCACCTTTTCATTTTGCCCTCCTAAAAAGCTGCCTAGTCTTTCATTGTAAGAGGGCATGATTGCATTATAATCCTTAGAAAAAAAGCTTTTCTTCCTCATCAAATAACTTATGCGCTAATTTAATCTCCAGAACTCCAAATTTTTTTATTTGCATCGTAACCATTATCCAATGTTGATGCAATAATAATAGAAAATCACACAGTAACCATTCAAAAACACTTTCAAGTTGACAAAAATATACTTACTAAGCCATCACAGGGGCAGGAGTAAGCTAAAAAATAAACATTAATGAACCAACTATGGTGACATTTCCAATCAACAGCTCCTCACCACCCTGCTCAAAAGCAAGTTGACCTGTATTTGCATACTGCTGAAGCCAAAGACTGGAAAAAGGGGAATTAAATTAGATCAACTGCAAGATTTTATGATATCTTCCTGTGGATATATGTAGCTTGTTTGAAGTAAAGAACAGAATAAATGGGGATAGTAGAAGGAAGAAGTAAGCGATATGATACTGCAAAAATTATAAGCCAACAAACTGCAAACTTGAAGGATTGCTAGTAAATCTTGATATTGGTTGTCCACTAACTTATTGCAAGAAAATTATCAGTATTACTTGTATTTGTGGAGAGGTGGCAAGAAGGGTGTATCTACAGCCATTCCATCGAAACTGTTGGTGGAACCCATTTGGGCCCCACACAGCTAACTCTAATGTACTGTGGGTATAAATATACATACATTGTTGACCACCTAGGAAGCACTGATGCAGACACGGGTATCGTATCCGATATAATACGAACACGAGAATATGACAAAATTCGAGAATATAGGACAACAAAAATACATCCATTAAAATAATAGAATATATTTGTTAGATAATAATAGAGTTATAATATATTAACAATAACACTATATTATAACAATATTAATAATATGACCTAACAAATATTAACTTTTTAATTAAAATTGAAATAGAAATATCCACCATTTTCATTAAAGATCATTTATATACATTAACATTCATAATATACAAATTACATAACAAAAAATATATTAAAAAAAAAAACGCACCACTATTAATAGTTAACAGTCATTTTTTTATAAAAAAAAGTATGCTAACCGTGTCCTAACCGTATTCTGGCCATGTCCACTTAAGTTCACTATTCAAGACTCTTCTAGTCATGTCCGAAGTTGGACACATGCTGTTTCCATATGGACTACAAATGTTATAGACTGTACTGATGATAGACTTCACACATTTAAATTATTTCATTGTCGATATGTGCAAAGTAGACCGGCAAATCTATTAAGACATAGCAGATTTGAGAAGGGGTTCACAAGCCCTCAACACACTCCTCCACCCCGAGATGTGCTCGTTTTCCTCCAGTGGGGGCCTCGTTCACATTCCCAACAACGAACCCTGGTACGATCGGTGCTAAAAAATGTATATAATTACACAACGGCAAAACAAGATTCATGTAGTTGACTCCAAAAATGTTGGGACACAACTTTCTTGAGTTAAGTAATTAAGGACAAGTGTTTTTCTATTTGCTACAATAAACAACTAGTAGTTAGTGTTTTACAAAAGAAATGCTCGTATGGACATTCTTTGGTCCTAAACAGGTGCAATTTGAAGGTTTCTAATAATCATGTAGCAATTTTGTGAGAAACACAAACCGAAATCCAAGTACACAATCGAAATTTGAAGAAGATATAGCAAGCTCAATCCACTGACCAGTAGAGAAATAAACACAATTTCACAGAAAAGTACAGTAGCATACTCAAGATTAATTAACTGGTGAATGATGCCATTAATTTTGAGATTCCGATGAACTCTTAGAAATGTAAATTCTAAAGAACTTTTGCATCATGCATATTCAACTTCATACTATCACAATTATCCCTGCAAAACTGTCTAAATTTTCTCATTAACTGTAACTTACAGAAAAAGCAGAAAATGTGCAGTGAGACATATGCTAATTGTACAACAGTGCAACCCATAGGGGCATTCTTGCCTTCATGTCCCTCAATTTCATTGCTGATAAATATGGTTTCTTTGACTGAGGACGAGCTCTGCAGCTGAAGAATACAGAGATATCATGCTCTAGTCCCCATCATCTTGTCAGGGACACTGCTTTCCTTCAAGGGCTGTAGACTGGTTCAAAAGGCCTTTAAGGAGAAATCAGAAAAGTTCCAAAAAGATGCCCTTTGATCCAGTAGAGACCAACCCAAGCCCATCTGAATGACAACATAGTTTGGTCCCATTTTTATTCCTGAAATGCATGTATACATATTTTTTCCAGCAGTAACGGCCAGTCTTCACCAAGCTGTTGTGGGTTCAGCTCCATTGCAACCCTAAAATCAAGCAAAGATATTGGGCAATGGGGTCTAACTTCTTGCATTACCTCCAAAGGCCGGTTGCTGCTCTGAATCTGATAATGGTGACCCGGTCTCACACCATTAACAAGCTGCAAATGAGCTTGGTGCTTGTGGATACTGTTCTTCGAAGGCTCATGCCCTGCTCTTGCCCCCGTAAGTTCAATGCAAGACCTAATTAAACCCTTCAAATATGCATCCAACCCATTGTTCAACAAATTTGCAGAGTCCATTGAAACCCCTTCAAGGCCATGTGTAGCAGCAATCTGCTCCATGCGTTCCCTCAGTGTCACAGTGTCTAACAAACCACCACTGCTAAATGAGCCAACACATTTACTGCTACTTTCCAAAGGCAATGCCCTGCGGGCCCCACCCACACTAACAGGGCACAATGGAACCCCTAATGGAGCACTGAGTAGACTCCTGGCAGATACCTCTTTCCCATCTTCTCTAACTAATAATTCAGTATGGTCTTTGTTATGTACATAAACTGGACCACCTGGTGATCTCTTTATTACTGAGACTTTAGCAGGCTGGTGACCTGATACACCCCCTTCGTTATCTGCTTGTTGTGTGAGTCCTTGATGATGCTGCACCGGCCCTTGAGTATCAGTCAGAGTCGAATCCCCATTCTCCAAAATAACATTAAAATCACTGGAATGTGTGGCCAATAATCGTTGAGAAGAAAAATTTGTCTTATCATTTGTTCCTAGTGAACTACGGCGATCCCGATCCCCATACCTGCGATCACGAATTACTGTCCTGGCCTTTCGGGGCGACAGAGGCACAATGTCCCCATTTGAAAAAGCTGGTGGATTTGAAGCATGACTAATGGCAGGATGGAACCCATTTTGCTTGAGCCTATCACTTGGAGGTTCTTTATTCCCAACTTCTCCTGTAGGCTTCAAGACTCCCTCATCACGAGACGACAGCGGAGGGAACTTTGCCGTACAGGCGTTTCTCAGAATCGAACAAATGAACTGATTGTGAAGTGGAATATTCTCTCTCCCAACAATCCTAAGACAAAGCTTATTGAACTCAACCTTGGTTAGCTTCAAACTCAATAATCTATTCAAGTAATAAAAATACTGCTTGGACACCTCTGGCCCAAGTCTCCTCACTATCTGAGCTTTCAATTCAGTGAGATTGACCCGCGAATATTGATTTGGCGGTTGCATTTCTCAACACATAAAATCTGCACACAACAACCAAGAGTACCAATATCCACTGAACGATCCCCCAAATACAGATCTTGAGACCCAATTTCACCACTAAATTAGGGTTTTGCTCTGTTTCCAGAAAACCATCTCCAACCCAAACTGCAATACCTCAAACAGCAACCATGACAATGCTGAACCAAAACACATCTTCAAAACTCAAAACCTAAGATTACAAAAATTGGAGAGGTTGAGTTCAAAACCAGAGACCCCAATTCCCAACTAACTCTCCCTCCAAAAACCCAATTGCCTCAATTTTCAAATTCCAATCCTCCAGACTCCAACACACCAGCCCTCCATGTGTACCCCCACAAACTCCAAAACCCACAAAAGATACCTCTCTGTAACTCCAAGTAAACCCCAATTCATTCCAATTCGACAAGTTTAAAATCACAATATCTCACTCAAAAATCTCAAACAAACTCAGAATACCATTGGCTCAAGTTTTTAAATATCAGCATCAAGTTCAAATTTTCAGAGACCATTGAAATTAAAGAGGAAAGATTTAAGCTTGTACAGAGAGAAAATTGAAGTGTCTAAAGAGAAAAAAAATTAATGGGCTCACCTTATTGGACCTTCAGAAAGTGAACCCAAATTCAGATTCAGAATAGACTGTGTTCTTCACAGCGACTTGTTCGTTGGAACCCATGTAGCTTCTTCTTACATTCTGGTTATTTAATTCGCGCTCTCTCTCTCTCTCTCTCTCTAACAATTGCTTCGCATTCGACTTCCCCTTGATTTTCTCTCTCTACAAACCCCTCCTATGTCTCGCTTGAATCAGATTGACGAGCCCTTTTTCTCTGATCGCTGTTTGGATGCTCTCTGTCTCTCTCTCTCTCCGACTCTTTTTTCGTTTTTGTGTTGGTATAGACAGGGTAATGTTTTATGTTTTTTGTGCTTTTTGGTTTTATTTTCATTACGTAATTGGAAACCTTAAAGAGAAAGATGACGCGCGCGCGTGTTTCTTGATTAATAGTCGCTGAATCTCTGGCTGAGTAGTGTGGTGAATTTGAGGTCTAAGAGCAGAGTGTTTTCACGTGGTTTAAACGCGCGTGAGCAAATATTTGTTCTTGAAAAATATATTACATCAAATATTCCATTATTTTTTCTCTTGAGAACAAAGGGGAAGAAAAAAAGTGATAGTTAGTTCGTTATACAAGACATACTTTTTAGTTTGGATAAAAATCGGTGATCGTAATCATATAGGCTGCCAGTAATAACATCGTATCTGAAAATATCATATAACTAATTATTGCATGCACAGAATAATAAAAAATATTAAATAATATGTATTCATATTCAAAATTAAATCATAAATATAAAGAAGAGATAAAGATATTTAAGCATCAATTTGTAATAGAAATGAGAGATGATGGGCGATAATAGTGGTGGTTGGAGACGGTGATGGTTATGGTGGGTGACAATGATTGTGATAGTGGTAGTAACGGTGGCGATGGTAGTGGCAACGGTGATGGCGACGACATTGGAAGCGACAGTGATGGCGATGGCGATGGCGATGGGGGCTGGTGTTGACGACAACAATGGTGGTGGCGGAGGCGATGATGGTGGTGGGGGGAGTGGTGGTGAGCAGTTTTAAACACTATTTTTTTTTTAAGTATTTATAAAAAATAATTTTAAAAAGTCAATCCAAACACACCATGATGGACTTATTTTTCTTATTAAATTTAGGGTGTTAATATTATCCGTTAGATTAACTTTAAAATAAAATTTAAAACAATCTCAACTGCGAAAAATAAAAGTCAATTTGTTTATCTTTTGAGATTTGAATTGTAAACTACTTTATTATATAGACTATGTGCCTGAAGGTACAAAAAATTAAATTAGTAAATAATAAATATATTTATATTTATATCCAAAATCAAATCACAAATATAGAGAACAAATAAATGAATTTAAGCTTTTGTAATGGAGGTGAGAGGTGGTGAGCGACAATAATGATGGTAGGAGACGATGACGGTTGTGGTGGGTGGTAATGACCCTGATGGCGACGGTGGTTGTGGCGACAGTGGTGGTGGTGGAGGCGACGACGATGGTGTTGATGGTCATGGCGGCGGTGGTAGGGGTGGTAGTGGTGGCAGCGACAGTAGTGGCAGTGGTGGTGGTGGTAGAGGTAATGGTGGGACAGTTTTAAACACTATTTTTTTTTAAAGTATTTATAAGAAATAATTTTTAAAAGTACTTTTAAAAAAGTCACTTCAAACACTCTTAGATACCTATTTTTCTTATTAAATTTATGATGTTAATATTAGCCGTTAGATTAACTTTAAAGTAAAATTTAAAGTGATCTCAACCGCAAATAGCAACAGTCATTTTGTTTATCTTTTGAGTTTTGAATTGTAAGTTACTTTATTATATAGATATAAAAATTATAATATTGATTATATAATACGTATACTTTTAAATAATAATTTAATTTTTTTTAAATTATATAAGTTAAAATTAAAGTGAATAGAGAAAATAGAGAAATATGTGTGAATTAATGAGGTTATTTGGAATCAGAGAGTATGTTTGTTGAGTTTTTCTGACATTGAGAGTCGTGGAGATAAATTGATATTTTTGCATGAAAAAGAATTTTGATGAATTTTGTATCATTTGATCAAAGCAAAAAAAAAAAAAAAATTAAATCAATTTTGACCGTTATTGTATTTCGATAAGTTAAGAATTTAACTCTCTAATTGTAATGTTATATGGATATAGATGATACACGGTAAATTTGAGTTCTACATTTTTTTAAATAAGACATGATGACTATTTCCCACCAAAGTCTTCCAAAACTTTAGTATAAATGAAAGACTTATCCCCATCTTGTACATTTGCATAGATGATTAACACCAAAATTCATTACCACTTTTGATTTATTGTCTCTCTCTCATGAATAATGTCCTTAATTTCATCGCAAGGTCCAAACCTTTCCCCCCAAAAAAACCCACCTTACCTGTTCTAATGTTATATTGTCCTTATGATTATGCATTGGCAGCCTTGAGTTTGTTTGGAATTTGATTTTGAATCTAATGATACAATCAAGGACTTGACTATGTACCGATAAAAAAAATTCGATACTGTATTTCTAAAATTTACTTCTTCAATTGATACTTTTATAACTTTTATGGGTGATCATGTTACAATAAAAAATTTTCTCACTTTTATTGATGATTTATCATTGTTGTGAGTATTTTTATTAATGTTGTGACAATTATTTTTATCATTTTATTCGATATATATATATATATATATATATATTTTACCATTTTTGTAGATGATTTATTACTGTTGTGGGTGTTTTTATTATTGTTATGGTTACTATTTTTTTACCACTTTTTTCGATACTATAACAGTGGTAAAAATATCCATAAATATGGTAAAACTATCCACAAATATAATAAAAATACTCACAAATATGATAAATATAAGTACAATTTCAAATATTTTTTCCTTGGTACTATAGGTAACTCCTACAATCAAAGTAACGCAAATAAGAAAATTAGAAGAAATCAAGCATAAGTGGTGATGGTGAAGAGGGCATTACAATTGCATTCTAAGAGCATCTCTAACCACTAGTCATTCTCTATTTTTTAGTTATTTTAGCAAGTTTCACTCCAAAAATCAGTTTCAACACACTAGTCATTCTCCTTGCTAAAATCTAGGGGGTCTTCAAGCTCGCCAGATCTGGAGATGCCAAATTTGCTTGCCACAACCAGGTATTCATCTCCCCCCTCTACTCCTTGCTGCTCCTTATTGTTGCTTGTTGTTGCTACTGATTTGTTTTGCTGCCGATTGCTGCTGAAACCCCCTCCCTCCCCCTCCCCCCTGATTTGCTTTGAAAACCCCTCCCCCTCCCCATTGCTTTGGTGCCAAAATCCAACTCTATTGATTTATTGATTGGTATTGATTTTTGGATAAATGGTGGTTAAATTAGTATTGATTTATGGTTAAATTGTGATTAAATTTTGGTTAAATGGGTGGTTAAATTAATATTGATTTGTGGTTAAATATGTGGTTAAATAGTTATTGATTTTTGGTTAAATAGGTAGTCAAATTGGTATTAATATTTTGTTAAATAAGTGGTTAATTTGCTATTGATTTTGAGTTAAATAGGTGGTTAATTTGCTATTATTGAAAGTTAGTTGAAATAGTTGACTAAAATGAAAAGCGTGGTTGTAGTGGATTTTAAAAAAATGGTTAGATAAAGTAGATAATACAATATTTACATATATTTGACTAATTATTTTGCTGAATATGATTGGAGTTGCTCTAAGGTCAACTCAAGTCTATTTGACACCTATTTTCAAAACAAAGTGCATATGTAAGTATTAGTTTTCAATTGAACAGAAATCTTCGACGCATAGAGTAGAGTACACGATGAGATCTTAGCTTCAACTCTAATATAGGTGCAGTGGGAACTCTTGTAAATAATTGTGTAATACTAAAACTCCGTTTCGTACGGTAAAAAAATGAAATGATATAAAGTTGGAAGGGTGAAAAGTTGGACAGATAGATAAAATATCATGTGTTAGTAAGGAATGATGAAAAAATGGATATATGAACTTTCATTCCAATTAACCAAAATCAATTCTCCCAAAATTGGAAGAAAAGTTGATAGAAAGTTAATTATGTGTGTTGAAATATATCTTATTTTTTTATATATCATTTGATATATACATATATTATGTATATATATTAATTTCATATATAAATACAATGATAAAATATGTATTCATATTTTTAAAAAAATAAAAAAATTTAAAAAATTAAAAAATTAAAAAAATATTTTTTTCATCTTACCAAGCATAAAAAAAATTAATTATTTTATTTTTCATCCATCCTATTAAACACAAAGGAAAGAAAGTATATGATTCCTACTTCCCTATCTTGAAAAATAGAAAATGTATCTTTTTTATTTTCATCTTTTATACTTTCTATCATTCCTACCAAATGGAGCATAAAGAACAATACTTTCTAAAGGATATGTTGAGTGGTCTATTACAAATTCTAAGGTATTGAAAAAAGAAGAGAAATCTTGGCACGACCACAAATTTCATGGACTGATTTCTATATGATCTGCATACAAAACAAAACAAAAATGGGAAGAGGAACAAAATTGATCTTTTTTAGTGATTAGTTTAGTAGGATAGATGAAAAAGTGGAAAAAATAAAATATGAGGACTATATTTTTTATTCTCAAAAAAAAAATAAAAACTTTCTCCCCTTTTTCATGTTTGGTATAAGTGATAGAAACTAAGAAGGCTGACCACCTTAATATTTTGTATAAATGTAAAAACGAAAGGCAAGAAAAAGGAAACATGCGTATTTTACTGGTATATCCTTGTATGAAAATTTACTATCAATTGTAGACCCATAAAATATATATTAAAGAGTATAAGAGTAATTAATTTACATTTAAAACCCGTATGCTTTTTTTTGTATTTTTTGAAGTCTAATTGATGATGCAGATTTTGATGAATCGAAACGAATATTAATCCTTCCACTTTTCTTTTCAAACGAAACAAAAATATTTTATTCATCTCTCATACATTACCATCCAGCTATTTTTCAATCATACCAAATGAATCATAAAAAAGGGAACGACGGGATTCATAGTCACAAAATATGCAATTGTTTCATTTGTTTTTTTCTTCCTTTGTATTTTTTTATTTTTTTTTTGGACAAAGTAAACACACATCCCCATCTCTTGTCAACCTATATTATGGGTAAGCATAATTTGAAGAAGATACTAAGGTGAAAATTATAAGTAAATAAAAGCTAATTATAATTTACTTTAGGTTACATAATAACGAAAATAGACTGATGAAGTTAAGTTACAGTTACAGTTACACAAAAAAAAAAATAATTTTAAAATGTTAGATTGACCCCAAATTTTAGGATTGATATTAGACAGCTTATTTTGTTATAATTTCACGAGATCGAGCTATAATCTCATTTGTTTATGTATAATAATTTACAGTATGATACCGAAGATTCAAATTAAGTGAATGACTACGATACCTCATTTGGTACAATATCAAAAGTTTAAAAAAAATAAAAATTAGGGTTGAATTCTCCTTAAAGGATTTATAATGAATTTAGTCCGTCAAAAAAAATTATTTGAAAAAAAGTTCGTTTTTAATCTTATTTATAAGTACTTAAATCCGCTATCTTTTTTAAAACTCTAAAATACTCTTCCTTGAAAACAAGTTTGAAATTAATTTTTTATCTTAGAAATTGTTACCCCTTAATTTATTATCAATGGAGATATGTTAATAAAATTTTTATCATAAATTTAAAATTCAAATTCAAATTCAAAATATCTATTTGGTTATTCTCTCTTTTTTCTCCTCTCTCGAGCTAGCAGAGAGAGAAATACATCAGACAGAGGCAGACTGAATCATCAACACCACCAAGAAATACATCACACAGAGGAGGTGGAGTTTTTGGTGGTGGGTGGGCTAAAATGGGTGGAGGAGGAAATGGCGGTTCAGATGGTTTCAGAGTTGAAGAAGGTGGAACAAATGATGTCAGTGATGGTTGTGGTGGTGTTGGTGTTTGTGTTGGTGGTGTTGGGTATGAACTAGCACCCTTGGGAGGTGGGTATAAGCCTTTGCCCCAAAAGGTATCGGCCCGATTAAGGGCAGTAGCCGCAACTCTGATCAACAATTCGTCATCTCTGATTGCTAGGTTTGAGATTTCTTCAAGTTGCAAGACGTCTGGGCCGCAGGAGCTTGTGATCACTGCGGCCTTCATGGTTGAAGGTGGTGGTGGTGCGAATGAGAATGGTGATGAGGGGGTGTAGGGGAGAGAGAATAAGGGATTGGACTACCATTAAATATTGTGAAAATTTTGGAGGGAGTTGTGTATTTTTGTAAAGAATACGACATTATATCGATACAATTTTTTTCTAATTTACTATTTTTTTTTGTTGTGTATTACTATTTTTTATTAAGCATGTTTCTATTTTTTTTGTAAGCATATTACTGTTAATATTAAATATTATTTCAAAATGTCAATATTCAATGTTACTTTTTTTGTTCATCATGTTATTATTTTTTTTTTCAAATGTTAATATTTAATATTACTATTTTTTAATTTTGAATGTTAATATTTTTTGTGTTTACATATTACTATTTTTTTGTATTTAATGATACTATTTTTTGTTTGAATGTTACTATTTTTGTTATTAATGTTACTATATATATATGAGTCATTGCCCGTACTTAAAAGCACTATAAATAAAAAAAAATCTTAAACAATTGTCAAAATTCAAAAAAAATGACATAAAAATATTCATACAAATTCTTTTTTTTTTAAATTATTCGAAATATATCGTAGATTATATTTTCCATATTAATAGAACTGTTAGAAAAATATATAAAAACTCTCTAAAACAACATCATACATACAAATGCCTCTGCAAAAATATAAATACTAACATAACCAATCGAAATTTATAATCTTTAAGCAATAAGTAAAATCTTGTTCATTTATAAGACTCTCGAATTTATCTCCTTTAGTACCACTCAATCTAGGGGTGTCCATGGGCTTGACCGAGCTTCAAGTAGGGGTAAAATACCCCTAGTCCAACCTACGAGCTTGTTAGGCGGGTCTTTTAGAAGGGCTTTCTGGGTGGGCCTATGTGGCGAGCCTTTTGTGCGGGCTTGCTAGGCGGGGCCTGCTTACAGATTTGTTTATATACTATTTCATTTAAATATAATAAATATTTTTGTAACTTAGTATTTGTGTAAATTATATTTTAAAATCAAAAATAGAGTTAAAATGGATAAAAATAAAATATTGAATAATTTTATTTTTGATTAGGGGATGAACTAAATCCAATAAAATAAATATATCTCAACTAGATTGACACCTACTCACTTATCTATCATTTGCATTCCATTTAAAACTTGTATGCTTAATATATAAAAATAAAATAATATATTATTTATAGTATTTAAAATTTTAAAATTTCAAATTATGACATTTGGATATTTATTTCAAAATTTTAAATTTAATGGTCTAAAAGTATAATTTTTTTTCAAAGAAAAGGTGGGCGGCGGGCTCTTGGGCCGGGTTTTAACAGGTTTTTTTTCAGGCGGGCCAATTATTCGATCTATCGGGTTTCAGGCCTATTCTTTCGGGCTAGATAGCGGGACCCATGGGTAACTTAGCCTATGGACATCCTTAAGTCAATTCAATAACACAACATAACTATAAACTCAACCACTATATTTCAAATTCACCTTATCTCCACATAATAAATATCTTAAGAAAAAAAAAATACTAACAGAAGACAATTAAATTCGCAATCTTTAAGCGATAAGTAAAATCAAAAAAATCTTGCTCATTTATAAAACTCATGAATTTATCATCACTATCACCAATCAACCCCAAATGACACAATATAATTATAAATTTAATTACCAAATATTCAATCCTCCACATATAAATATACATAGAAATACACTCACACACATTTCTTTTTTAGTTACTAACAAACCCTCATAACGAATAACTTCTTTTATTAGAAATATAATTTTAAGATAAAATAATAATAAACTAATGTTTAATTAAAAATAGGATAAAAATCACGGATATCCCCTAAGTTTTGGCAATATTACACGGATACCTCCTGATATTTTATAAATAATACGGAGACCCCCTTTGTCTCTCTTTCGTCAATGGTGCTAACGAAAATTGATAATTTCATCACAAAAAATTTTATTATTTTTACAATTTTCATTTTCCAAATTTAGTACCAAAAAAATTAAAAAATTAATAAAATCAAATAAAATTTGATGTAATACTCAAAAAATTAATGTAATTTAGTACTCATAAAAAATGGTTAAATAAATTTCAATATTAACTTGATAAAACTAAAAATTAATTTGATATTAATTCGATAAATTTGAATGTAAATTGAACAAAATTAAATGTCAATTTTTGATAAAATTATATATTAATTTACAATCTAAGGTTCATTTCGTGCTGAACATTATCTGTTATTTATAGTCAGTGTGCTATTTTTTATTTACATTAAGTGTTATTTACAAATTAAGAAACAAGTGAAAAAATACATGTCATCAGATATATAAAAATTTTAATTAATTTTCATGGAATAAGTAATTGCATAACATGTAGTTTCATCTGTTTTATGGAGTCAATCATAATAAAAACAACACCGGGGAAAAAAAATAAAATAGTATGAGAGAGAAAGAGAATAAGATAGATAGATAGAGAGAGTTATAAGAGATGAGAGCCTTAGAGTTGTAAAAAAAATGGAAGTCTAATTAAGACCATCAGATTAAAACGAACTGAGTCACAAAAAGTTCAAGGCAAATAATTGAACTATTTTATTATATAAATATATGAGAGAGAGAAAAATAAATAATTATAATTTATATATAGATAGATATGAGAGAAAAAATTTTAATATTAGTTAAACTTCTAAAATTTAAGAATTGTTATTTTTTAAATTTGTTTTAATTAAATATAACTACTAAGAGTATTTTGGACAATGAAGATAAAAATAGACTTAATATTAAACAAGTTTTTTTGATGAACTTATCATCAAATAAATCTACAAAGGGGACTGACCTCCAAATTTTTCAAAAAACTAAAAATATAGTCTTTTGAATGTCTTACTGTCAACTCGAACAGTTAGAATCGATCATAGAAATATTATGACGAATCACAAAAAAAATAAAACTTTAAAAATCAAGTTACAACTAATTGAAACTATTGATGATCAATCACAATATTCTGATCGATCCTCTTTTTGAGATTATTTATGGTCAACGACAAATATTTTGATCGATCCAAAATATTGTGATCAATCTCAAATATTTGTAACTTGTCCTTTAAGTTCAACACGTCACTTAACACGAATATTTTTTATGATGGATTAATTTCCTCTCAAGTCAAACCTGAGTTTGTGAAGGAAAGAAGATGTTGTTGCATTGTCAGTGGAGTCAACCTAGTCTCATGCCTAGCAAACAATTTCAGATTCTATATATGCTAAATTTTGGTTGGTGCCGAGGTGAGCTTTTTGGCTCAAACTTGATTTGAAGTCAACTTCAACACCAATCATAACATTCGTAGCGGGGGTGTATTGAGAGGACTTGATGTGGGGATGGGGATGGGGGTTGGGCATTGGAGACGTGTGTGTGTTTTTGTGGGTTTGGGGGGTGGGGGAGGGGCGGAGTCTGGTGGATCCGAATGAATGAAGGGTGCATGTGGAAGGTAATGGGCCTCCGAGGGTAAGGAGGTTTGTGGATGGTGGACAAGGGAGTCCAGTTGCATATTGTAATTGAATTGAGCTTATTGAATTTGAGCATGTTTTCAATTTTTCATTTTAAGTTTCAAAAAATTAGAGCACATAAACTTAATAATGAATTCTAAAATGATCGTTCTTCTGATAAAAATTTCCCAAAATCTATTATCAATTGTATAATCAAACCTTCAAAGTTGAGATCCCTAAAAAAATCTAGAGGAGAAAAAGATGAGAGAGAAGCAAATGCGATATGTAGCTAATTTAGGATAAGTTTGAGAGCGTTAATATTTTGAGTAGAGTTATTTGACAATAAAATAAAAACTATTTATACACGTAAACATATTTGAGTCAAACTGAGCTAAGTTTATTCAAGTGGAGTCATACATTACTCGAATTTAGCAATTACACAATGAGTTAAGAAATCTTATTAGATTCAGTTCATTTTTAATTTAATTGAAAATGAATGAACAAAAAGAGGACCCAATTGAGGAAGAAGTTTTTTTGGAACATACCAAAACCTCTCCCTTACCCCTTAGACGCCTTCTTCTTCACCATCGTCCACCCCTTCCCCTTGCCCACCCTTTCCCCCAGCAAGCCCAACCCATTGAGAGGCTGCGCAACCTCCAACCTCAACCCACCAAGACACCTCCCCTCCCAACCACTTCCACCATTCACCGCCTCTCAACCACCTCCTTAACCTCCACCCCCTTTTATCCTTTTCAAACCACTCTTGAACCCTTCACTCAACCATCAACAACGGCCCCACCACATTGCATATCAGGTGTTTGTTGATGTGCACGATGTTTTTTGCACAATAAAGATATATAAATAGATCTCTCCTTCAGTGAGCTCGTATTTATCTAGAGAGTTGACGATCCTGTGACAAAGGGAGGCCCAAGATGGACAAAGGAGCCTAAGGAGTGATGATGAATTACTTCAGAGGTTGTCCGATTGATCCTAGCGGGCAGTAGAGGATCCTTGGCACAAAAAGAAGGGTTAGAAAGGCGCCGGAGTATTTTTTGGTGTATCCCCTCTGACGATCAAGTTAGTTCTTTAAGAGAGGGAAAAAAGAAAACACTGTTTTGTGTTCTTGAGAGATGATTTTTTGTATCCTTGTTTTGAGTTTTAGAGAGCTATTTATACCTTCAAAGACTCATCATTACTGATCGATGAGGTAGTAGGTGTAGCACAGGCATAGGGCAGTGCGCCGCCTATTTTGCATGGGGGAGACCCCGTTTTTAATTGCTCGGGCTCCCGAGCATTTAATGCTTTTCCTTCTATGCGCAGACGTTAAGTGTCGGGTCTTGGAGCATTTAATGCTCCTTCTTCTCAGTTTCCCAAGCCATCGTGGATGTCCCATCAACTGCGGGTTTATTAAATGCCTGCCTGAGGTTGTCGTATGTCAACAGGGGTATTCTTATATATTCACCCCTTAGCCTGTACTTCATGCCACATGTCTAACTCCCATTGGTTGAGTGTCTTGTTCATTCTGCCATTTTGACCTCATTGGGTAAGGTAAGCCAATGATTCATAGTTTGTCTCTGAGATTGATAGGTTGTACCCGTTAATAATTCCTCTAAGAGCCGAGGTGTCATGGCAAAAAAGGTCCTCTGGAATCTAATCCCATAGGGGATCCATGGCTGAACCAGAGAACAGGATGTGTCCTCGGGCCAAGGACACGTGTGAACCAGATATCAGAGGTGCCTCAGTGCTGAGGATACATGTCAACACCAAAGAATAGGAGGGACCTTGGTGCCAAGGACACGTGTCAAAATAGAGACAGGAGGTATCCTCGATGCCGAGGACACATGTCTTCATCATCAAACAGGAGGTGCCCTCGGTGCCAAGGACACGTGTCAAAATCCTATCTTCTCTCAAAAGTGTCCCATCAACTACCCCCAACCCTTGATCTTCATACGACAAGGGAGACGTGTCGTTAGAAAATGGAAGGGCTCAACCGCCTCATCATTGTGTAGTTGCAATCCCTTCTTCAGAGGTCGTGCGCATTAAATGCGCCCTTCCTCGTGTCTTGTGTGCAATGATGGGGACAGACTCTATATAAATTGAGCCTTGTCCTCATCGTCACATTTCCAAACTCTTGGCTCTTGGCCTTTCTTATAAGCTTTCACCGGAGATCTCATCGGAGTGCCCTGTTGTTCGCCTGAAAAATTAGCATCTCCTTCAAACATTCGTCGAAGATAGACCCTTAACCATAACAGTACATCCATTATGTTTTCTTTTTTAGGTGAGTACTAGTTTTGTTCTCTCTTCTCTTTTCTCTTTTATTTTTTAGGCGACTTTCTTGCCTTCTAAATTCTCCCTTAGTCACGATAGTGTAGAGCATCCCCTTTACTTCCTTGTCATTTCGTCTCGCATAGTGTCCCTTAAGATCCCTTCCATAAAGTTCTTCTTTTCCTTTTGTAAAAGATGTCAAAGAGTCGTCGCCCTGTCACCGAGGTCCAAGAGGCTGGGATCTCTAGGCCGAGAAAGTACACAGTCAAGGTTACCCAGCAAATCACTAACTTCAAAACCCACTATGACATTCCTTGTGGCGTTGAAATGGATTAGTTTGACCCTGCTCACCATCGCTCTAATGTTGGCACTGAAGATGTCATGCCCTTCTACACCAAGGCTATCATGGAGGGTGGGATCAGATTCCACCCCCATTCACTTCTCCTCCAGTTTTTGTCTAGGTTCCGCCTCGTCTCAGGGCAGTGTTGCCTAAACATCTTTAGGATAATCATGGTAGTGGTCGTGCTCAACAGACGCCTTAGGGTCAATCTCAACCTCGAGGATATCCTTTTTTGTTACTCATTGCTAAGGGTAATGCCCTAGTAAAGATTCTATCTTAAAGCCTGAGACTCCTTTATGTACCTCGTGACTTATCTCCCTGACTCGGACAAGGGGTACAAGGATGATTTGCTAATCTTTAGCGGCGCCTGAGAGAGGGGGTCGGCCCCGAGTATGGCAGCTTGAGCTGTCCCAAAGAGTGGAGAACGACAAGTATGTCGACTTCTCCCATTCTTCTCAGCTTAGTTTTTGATAAGTTTTTGTGCAAGTCCTAATGCCCTTTTCTTTTCTTTTTTTTTTGTGTAGGAGTCTCCAACCGCGAGTCTGCTCCTCCACCTCGGCATCTAGTAAATTTTAAAGACCTAATTACTGTATGGGGGTACATCAACGATGGGTTTGGCAGAGCAGCCCACGTACTTCTAGACTATACTCCGGGATACAAGAAGTATTCCCAAACTCCTCCACCATTGACTCCTTCAAGGTGGTCTGAGCTCTTCCAAAAGAACTTGGAGGAGGATTCTGACAGGGCCATTGATGCTGAGCTAGAAGGGGTTGTCGAGGGAGGTGAAGAAGAGGTGGTGGAAGTTAGGGATCCCTCCACCATAGTCCACGTCGAGGCCAGTACATCCGGGAGGGAGACTTGGCCTGATTTCAACATTCTTCAAAGTCTAGATGAGGAGGACGCGCTTGAGGTAGCAATGTCGCGTAGACCTCACATCTCCCTTAGCTTTTTGAATGAGAGTTTCGCCCTGGCAGTTGGTAGGTGTCGGGGGTCCTCCACCAATAACCCGTCTCCCCCTCCAGGGAGAACTTCCAACGTCAATGTACCTCCACCTACCCTGGTGCCATCGAGATCCACTGGTTGCAATCAAGTCCGCGAAAGAGATCCTCAAATCGAGGAAGAGAGGAGAGTTAAACAAAGGAATGATGGAGCAGGTTGAGGGAGGGGCATTCAACAACAGCATCTGCAGCAACAACAACAACACCAATAGCAAACTTCTCCTCCTCCTCCTCCTCCTTCTCTGGCGCCGACGACAACTGTTGAGGAATGACGCCTCTAGGCTTAGGATCGAGATAACAGGCCAATCCGAGTCAATGAATCCATCATCCATTCTCCTCACGTGGCTTATGCCATGAGTGAAACGCTCCTCTTTGGAGCCGATATGGAGGAACACCGGGGAGGCCCACCAACCAGTTTTTCTGCTCAATAATCCAGAGTTCCCTGGTGGTAAGTTTATGTAACACTTCTCTTTTTTTTTTTTATCTTCTTTGCATCGGTGTGATTTTTCCTCCTTTCCTCTAACAGACTACCTAACAAATCTCGGTCATCACCGAGCGCTTCCACTCTCAGAGGGAGATGCTTCAGCAATCTGAGAGGGTAAGGGTTAGCCCAGAAAAGCTTCAGCAATCTAAAAGGCCGAGCTCTTGAAGGATGGTGAGGAGGCGAGGGTTAGCCCAGAAAAGCTAAGTGCAGCCCTCGCCGACGCCAAAAGGAAGATAACTGAGGTGACGGGACAACTGTCTTCAGCAGAAGTGAAGGTTGAGGAGTCGAAGTAGACTTGCTCAACTCTTACCCAAGAGCTAGATAGGGTCAGGGCGTAGATGGAGGCCAACAAGAAGACGGAACAAGAGATCGTCGATGCCTGCACCGATGACGTCCTAGTCGCTCTTGAGGACAATAAAAGGGAATTCTTCAAGAAAGCGTGGGACGAGGCACTCAAGACTACCGATTTCCCTGTCGACTCTCCCTTATTTTTGGAGTATGAGTGCACTCCCTCCGAGGTAATGGTGCAAGCTTCGATAGAGATGGCAACTGCAAGCACTGCAAATGCCAAAGTGTTAGGCTCGGCGTTACCTTCTGATGCTGTAACCTCGGCCCTAGCCACTACAGTTCTCGCCTCGGCCCCTCCAACTCTAGAGTCAACAGTAACCCCTACATCGACTCCTACTTCTGCTCTGGCTCTTCAAGCCAACACCCCCAACACTGACTCCTCCCCTAACATCGAAGAGTTATTCGGGGATGCTGGTGGAGACACCGGCAGCGATGTGATCGGCCCTCCCCTGGCGGTCTAGGTTTAGATTCATTTTCATTTTCCTTGTACCTTTTTTGTAGCCTGGGGGATGCAAAGCTCCTTTTTCTTGGAATGAAAAATCACTTTGCTTTACTTTATGTATGCTTTTTTTTTCTTTTTGCGTACTTGCAACTGCTAACTCCAAAAATCGCCGAGTGTCAAAACTCAGGGTTACAAAAAATGACTTTGAAAACTCATAACTCTTATTTGTACCTTTCAGATAAAGTAAGTTCCAGTGGCCATCGAGTTTGAGGACACATGGCAATATCCCAGCTCCTGGCAACTCTCGGCGCCAAAGGATCCGATGAACATTTATGTTGAGGATACGTATTGACAGTAGATGACTCCGAGGCGCATTGAAATCGAAGTTCCCTCCACCATTTGTCCTTATGCTTCCTCTGTAGCAAACTTAGTAGCTATAGCATAAGTCCTTCCTACCTCCGTGTACTTGTGCAAGCAGTTACCAATGCCTTGGCATAAAAACTTTCATTCCCAGACCTACCAATCATTGACGTAGAAAAAGAAGCAAGTGACACCGTGATTTTGTGTCCTTTGTTCCAAAAAAATTAATCAGTCTTGAAGTGAATTTGGAAACACCAGAGACACACCCTCATTAGACGTCAGCTATTTTCTTAAAATCTCCTTTCTCTTGGCTCCCTAAAGCGAAGTTACCATGGCATCAAGATAGAAAAACGTATCATTTGGATAACCCATTTCCAGGTTCTATTTACTTAGCTAGGCATGTATTTGGGAATCCCAGACAAGATGAACTTTTGAGGATTCACGTTTGCTTTGTAAAATACTGCATGGCAAAGTATCCCCATTCCAAGCAATGTATTAAATGAGAGGTATTCTGTTAAGGCCTTTTGAGTGATTTTCCTTGGGGTCATCCTCCATTCAGGTGGCATGCCCCTATTACTTATTTAGAGGCTAGAGTCCTTGAGACTCCGTCTCTAGTGCTGTTTTCCTTCTAAGAGGCGAGCTCCTGGTGTTTACTTGGAGGCTGGAGTCCCTGAGGCACCACCAGACTCCACCTCCAGGGTCATACCCCTTCTAGAAGGTAAGCTCCCAGTCTTTATTTAGAGGCTGGAGTCCCTAAGACTCCACCTCCAGGGTTATGTCCCTTCCAGAAGACGAGCTTCCGATCTTTATTTGGAGGCTAGAGACCCTAAGACTCCACCTTCAGGGTCATGCCCCTTCCAAGATGGCACACTTTGCACAAAGACGAGTCTTTTATTTATCAAAAGTAGTATTTCTTCAAATTCATTACATTCCAAGGTCATATTACAATATTTCCCTCAATGACCTCTAGTCTATACGATTCGGAGCCTCCCACTGTCGTGACCTTGTACATTCATTCCTACTTAGGTCCCATTTTTTTGTCCGCTAGATCCTGGGTTGTAAAACTCGGGTAAATTTAAACTTTTATGAAAAAGAAGTAAAACTGTAATTTGTTACTACGGTACGAGTTATAAACCTAAATTTTTTTAGAGCTCGAATGGTGAAACGGACCTCACCATTGGATTCGTCTCACGAAATTTAACTACCCCATCAATTTTCATCGAATTCCAAGATAGTCAAATTTTTTACGTTTTACAAGGCAATCAGACCTCGGGTGACCCAAAAATGAATTTTTGAAAATTTTGAAAGTTAAAAAATAATTTAAATCAAGTTGAAATAAAAATATTTTAAACTTGAATCGAGGTGAAATTTAATTGTTTCGAATCAAAATTGAAACCGAAAGTGGAGACCTATGTGGCGCGATGAGGACCAATTAGTTAGGGAGTATAAAAAGGGGAAGAAATCAGATTTCTTCCCCACAAATCTGTTGGGTCTTCACGTTGGATAGGAAGAGAGGGAAAAAGAGAGAAAATTCAACTTTTCTTTACGATCTATGCCTTCCCGTCGCTCAAATCAACACGAGCCAAAAATAAAAGTCTACCTCCTCATCGTGGGCTACGTGACCATATCAAAAAGGAGGATTTTCACTGAAGTTCAAGAAATGAGATTTGGAAAAAGTGGAGATTCTAGCTTGTTTTGGATTCTTGGAGCTTCTTAATGCCGTTTTACGTTTCAAGAGGTAGGATTTTCTCCCTAATTAGATTTATTTCCAACCTAAGGTGTTTATATGAGATGGATAGGTTGATAAAATTATATATCACTTGCCTATTATTATAAAGTTGATGAAATTGAGTATTAAAAATGGGTAAATTTAATTCTAGTATGAATTGGTGATTAGAAATTACTAAGTATGTAATTTCTTGGCAAGATGTGGTTTGTGGGCATATTATGTGTTTACATTATGCTTTGATAAAATTAGTGTGTTAATTGCATAATTAAGTGATGACATACTTGAAAATTGTGTTGATTGAAATGTTGATATATACTTATGATATATTGACAATTGATTGATTATGGAAATTATATACTTAGGATGTAATTATCCATGGTATGTGTTGAAATTGTTCATTTGACATTCATTGTATATTGGACATGATGTTGGCATCACATTCATGGGCATTGGGCATGAGTGCGAGTGTGTGTGTGTGTGTGTGTGTGTGCATGGCCAAATCAAACACCATACTTGGTGGATGATGAGTGGGCACGGAAAAAATTGGAACAAAATTTCGACTGAGTCGCATGATTGCATAAAAAACTTGTGTCAGGTATAACAAGAAATGCTAGACACTCATTCGAGAGCAAGATCCGGCTATTAGTTTATATACTTCCGATGGTGCAAGTCCAAAAAAGTATATCAGTGTGCGGAGCTGGTGTGTGACACCAAAAGTCCGCTACCCAACAAAGACACATGATTTTGTTTAATAAAAATTGTCATTCGATGTGTAACATCAATGGCGGATGCTTGGAATATCTGATTTTCACACATTGACATTGCATTGTATTGTGAAAGCCGGTGAGGGCTTGGGTTAAAGTGCATGAGTGAGCCTCATCTCATTTCATGGCATGACATGAAATTCTTGTCATTGAATACATATTCTTGATGAGAATGTTTTAAATGGTTGATTGTTACATGCGAACATTTCATATGCATCTAGGTTAGAGAGTAGCTTCTTTAGGAGACACCCTATTGAGCATGGTTCACCCTTCGTGAAAAAATATTTCAGGTGTGGGGTTCACACCGGTGGACGGCTCCCAATTCGAACCTCAAGGGTGAAGAAGGCCGACTTGTGGCTTTTATGACTCATGTTGTATAACTTTTGTGAAATTTAGTTTTTGGCATGTAATTATATGGAGATGATTGTAATAGACCATGTTTGTATAAAAAACTTCATTATATATGTGTTGGGTTGGCTTGAACACATTTGGAATGAATTGGAATTGAAAAAGAAAAAAATCGTAGGAAAACAGAGAAAATCTTCCAGAAGGTTAGACAAGACCTTCCGGAAGAAGTTTTCTAATGGGAAAAACTTTCGGAAAGTCTTCCAGAAGAAATTTTTCAGAAGGCAAAACCTTTCGGAAGGTTGATCAAAACCTTCTGATAGGTTTTCCAAAAATCTCAAATATTAAGAATGTTGTGATATACTTTTGGACTTTGGGTTCTTTTGTTCAAATGATATAAATGGACTTTAAATGAGGATAAATTGTTGTATATTGGATCTCAGATGGGTCATATGAATGTAGTGTACACAGGTTATGCATAGGGAGTTTCCGGTACAAGGAAAGCTCCGTCCAAATTTTGGGTTTTGTGATCTCGGTTAAGGGGATGCTATTGACATGATGTCGGATTGTGCAATTATCACGGGTATTTCTGCGGATTGATGGTGGTCAATGGTTAATAAAGGACCCCCGATTTTAGCGGCGTCACACCGATATTCCCTACCACTCTTTTGAGTACCAAGTCTCCCACTTGGAATACTCGGGTCTTAACCTTCCTGTTGTAGAGTCTGGATACCTCCTCTTGATACTCAGCTAACTTCAAGGCTGTCACTACCCTTCTCTCCTTTATGAGGCCCATATTCAAGTTAAGTTGGTGATCGTTGCTCCAGATATCGAAGGCTTGTGTTCTTATGGTAAGGAGTCCCACTTCCAATGAGATAAGTGTTTCCACCCCCTATGCGAGGGCATAAGACGTTTCTCCCATTGAGCTTCGAGGGGTGGTCTTGTATACCTAGAGGATGTTCAAGAGTTCTTCCACCCACTTTTCCTTGACTTTTTCTAATCTCTTCTTGATTCCATTGATGATGGTTTTGTTTGAGGACTCTGCCTGTCTGTTGGCTTACAGATATGCAAGGGTGGAGTAGTAGTTCTAGACTCCAAGATGCTCGCAAAAAGACTTGAAAGGCTCGCTATTGAATTGGGTTCCGTTGTTTGATACAAGTGCACAGGGGACTCTGAACCTTGTCACTATATTCTTCCATACGAACTTCTTGGTGTCCACGTCCCTGATATGGGTCAACGGCTCTGCCTCGACTCATTTCGTGAAATAATTGGTTCCTACAATTAGGAACCTCATGCCTCCAGGAGCCCTTGGAAGGGGTCCAATTAGGTCGAGTCCCCATTGAGCAAACAACCATAGACTAATCAGTGGATGTAAGTCACCGACTGGTTGCCTAATGACTTGGATGAACATTTGACATTGATCACATCTTTGGACGTAAGCCTGCGCATTCCTTTGCATTCGCGGCCACCAGTACCTTTGGCACATGATACGATGGGTCATGGATCGTCCACCTAAGTTCCCCCTATAAATGCCTTCATCCACCTTGTATAGGAGAGGTTATACTTTATCCTCGTGGACACAAAGCAGGTACGGTCTAGAGAATGACCTTCGGTAAAGCTTCTGATCCGAGGAGACCCAGAATCTCGGGGCCTCAACTTTATCTTCCTGGCTTCCTTGGGGCATTCAGGGAGTTCCCTGGAAAGGAGAAACTTGAGCAGTGGATTGGTCCAACTGGAGAACTTCTCCCATTCTTGGATAACTGCCACCCTAGAAGCTTAGTTTATACTGGAGTTGGGAAGGTACTCCACCGTGATCCTTCATGTCACGTTGGAATCCAGTGCTGAGGCTAGGTATGCTAGGGTATCGGAATGGGCATTTTTATCTTGCGAAACTTGCCTAACTGCAACTCCCTTGAAATGGTAGAGTAAGGCTATTGCCACTTAGTGGTAGGCTTTTATTCTGGAGTCCCTCACTTTGAACTCCTCGTTGATCTGGTTGACCACCAACATGGAATCACAGTGGACGATCAGCTCTACGGCTTCTGCCGCATTAGCGAGTTTAAGTCCAAAAACAAGGACTTCATATTCCGCTTCGTTGTTGGATGCCTTAAAGCCTAGTCGGACGGCTTGCTTCGTGACTATCCCTTTTGGGGAGACTAACAGTACTCCAATTCCATAACCCTTGTTGTTGGAGGATCTGTCCATGTAGACACTCCAGGAGGGTCCCTGGACGACCGTGGAGGGCTCCTTAGAGAGAGGTGGCTCCGCTTCAGGGAGAGGCGGTTCTCCATTGGTAAACTCGACGATAAAGTTTGCTAACACCTGTCCCTTTATGGTGGTACGAGGCTTGTAGTGAATATTATGTTCACTCATCTCCACCACTCACTTAGCTATGCTTCCTGATAGGTCCGTCTTCCTTAGAATTGCTTTCAGGGGCTGATCCATAAGGACGGTGGTTGGGTGTGCTTAAAAGTAATGTCTTAACTTTCTCGCAACTATAACCCGGGCCAACGCAAACTTTTCCAGGGGCAAGTATCTGGTTTCCGCGTCTAGTAGGACCTTGCTTACATAGTATACTAGATTCTGCACTCGTTTATGTTCATGGACCAATACACCACTGACTGCGAATTCTAACACGGCTAAGTATAGGAACATCATCTCCCCCCTTGTTGGGACGGACAGGGTTAGGAGGATCTTGAGGTACTCCTTGATCCCCCTTAGTGCATCCTTGCATTCTTGATCCCAAGTATCTTTCTCAGATCTCTTGATAGTTCGAAGAAGGGCTTGCACTTGTCTGATAAACGAGAGATAAATCAGTTTAGTGCAGCTAATATCCCTGTGAGTTTCTGAACTTCCCAGACTGTCCGGGAGCTTCGTACGTCCATGATGGCCTGTATCTGTTCTGGGTTAGCTTTGACACCACATCACTCACTAAGTACCCCAAGAACTTTCCAGAGCCAACTCCAAAGACACACTTTGTTGTTCAGCTTCAGGCCGTACTCCCGAGGAGTAGAGAATGTGTCTTCTAGGTACGCAATGTGATCGTCTCTTCTCCTGCTCTTGACCAACACGTCGTCAATATATACCTCCATGGTGTTCCCTATCTGTCATTTGAACATTCAGTTCATAAGTCAATGATATATAGCTCCTGCATTCTTCAGACCAAATAGCATGACCATGTAACAATAAACCCCTATTGAGGGTGATGAAAACAGTTTTCTCTTGGTTAGGTGGATGGACAGGGATCTAATGGTAGCCAGCCCTGGCATCCAGGAAGGTTATGCGCTAGTGTCTTGCCATGGCATCCATCAACTGGTCCACCTTTGGGAGGGAAAAGTCATCCTTTGGGCAAGCTTTGTTTAGGTCGGTGAAGTCCACGCAAACGCACCACTTACCACCCTTCTTTTTGTGTAAATGGTGTTTGACATCCATTCTGGGAACTGCACCTCCCGAATGGTGTTAGCCTCCAAGAGCTTCTCTATTTTTTCATTCACCGCCTCGGTGTGATGCAGCACCGTGCGTCGAGATTTTTGCTTCATTGGCTTATAAGTGGGATCAACATGAAGTTTATGGGTTATGACGTCGGGTTTTATGCCCTTCATCTCCATGGCTTCCCATGCAAACACATCCGCGTTCCTTCTTAAAAATTTGTCAACTTTCTACTTAGCTGCGGACATGGTGAAGCAGACCAGGAAGTACCTCTCTTCATTTCCTTCCACCAGAAGTACTTTTTGGAGATCTTCCACTGAGCGGTCTGTCAGGTTGACCCGCAATTTGTCGACCCCCAGTCGCCTGGACTGTAATTGCTATTTATTCAAGACCTCCTTTGGGGCTCGCTTCTTCTCCTTGGAGGCGACTCCCACCTTTATTGCTGCGTAGAATAAAATTTTGATAGAAATCTGGTCCCCGCAAACCTCCCTTACTCCTTCAAGGGTGGAGAACTTTAATTTTTGGTGATAGGTAGAATGTACTACTCCGAGTGCATGTAGCCAGGTCTGGCCCATAATTATGTTGTAAAGTGAATCGGAGTCGATTACCACAAACTCTGTGTTGGTTATGATGGCCCTACGGTGATTAGGGATGTCAGTGGACCGAAGCGGGGGCGGGGAGTGTAGTCTTCATCCTCATACCCGCTTAAAAAAACTCTGTCCATCCCCGGTCCGCCCCCGTTAACGAGTATAATTTTCATCTCCATTCTCATCCACAGATAAATTTTTAATCCCCGTCCCTGTCCCCGCTTCCCTGTAACCGCTTAAGCTCAAGCCCAAGCCCAAGTAACATAATCCAAAATTCTAAATAAATATAATATTTTAAATAATTCAACAACATTCTAAATAATCTAGTGAGTAATCTAGATTATATAATGTAAAAGCCAAAACAATATAGTATTCTGTTTAAAGTGTCATTGGACCACAAAAAGAGAAACGGAACTATTAGAGAGAAATGAAGAAAAGAAAAATAAAATTGAACTAAGAAAACGATAGCACTACACTTGAAGTTTTCTAGAAAAATTTTTATTATTACAATTCATTTTATAGCCATAAAGTGTAAAAAGATGAAAACTTAAAATTTCGCTAATTCAATAATTCTTCCAATTTCTTAGTTCACTATAGCAGAAAAATTTATCAACCTCCATTCACAATATTTCTATCCACAATGAAATAAAAAACTATCTTACTCTCTCTTATCTGTTTTTAGAGCATGGTCAATCCAAACTCCTAACAGTTTCAATCAGTGAACATAAATAGAAAAAAAAATAATCAAGAAAAAAGTTAATAAGATTACCACATAACAATACCACTTGTTAGTTTGATTACCATATTTCTAGATTAGTAGTTACCGTAAATATGTTTAATTAAGGCTTGTGAGTATATATATATATATATATATATATATATATATACGGGTAGCGGGGGCGGGGCGGGGGCGGGCGGGGGTAAGGGTAAGTCCATCCCCGCCTTCATTCTCGTATGAGTATCCCTGTATACGTCCACCGTCCAATACGTATAGTCCATCCTCGGTCCAAACGGGGCGGATTTGGACGAATACCCATTTTTCTCTGGTCCATTGCCATGCCAAACGGTGATCGGCAGCGTGATATTACCTAAGGGCAAGGCATTCAAACCATTGAATCCAACAAAGGGGCGTGCTGACTTTGGTGAGATCCTGGGAACCCAGACCCATGCGTTTCAAGACTTCGAAGTACATCACTTCTGAAGAATTCCCAGAGTCCACTAAGACCCTCTTGACGTCAAAGCTACCAATCTTCAAAGCTAGAATCAAGGCGTCTTCATAGAGGAGGACCACACCTACCAAGTCAGCATTGGAAAAATGATCCCTCTCTCATTCGTTCGAGGCATCTTGCTGGGATGGCCCCCATATCCTTCATCCACCTTCCGTGTAAAGGCTGCCCTCTTAAGGTCGGATCTGAGAGTATTAGAAGTTGGTCGATCCAGTGGGCAGACGTGGATGACATCAATGACATTGTCCTAAATAATGGCTTGATTATTGGCACCATGGGCTTCTACTGGCACTACTTCTTCGATGTATTCCTTCAAGTGTCCGCCTTGTACCAATCTCTCTAGGAAAGACTTATAGACCCTACAGTCTTTATTGAGGTGTCCAAAATCCTAGTGGTATGAACATTTCACCTTCTGGTTCTTAGTGGATGGATCACCCTGCATCTTGGGTGGCCATTTGAAGAAGGTTTCTTTCTTTATCTTGTGGAACAACTTATAAATGGGCTCCTTAAACGCATTGTGGACCCCTTTGAAGGAATTTCCAGATGGAGGCATCAACCCCTTCTAGAAAGGGTTCCCCCCGCTGTTTCATCCTCTATTCAGGAATATTTGTTAATTCGGGCCATCAACTTTTCCATATCTATTGGTGTCTTCTTGGTTAGGAACCGGTAAAGGTCGGTGTCCCGCGAGAGACCAAGTCTGAAGGAAGCAACCACCATGACGTCGGAGCATCCCTCCAGCTCATTCACTTCCTCTCAATAACGAGCAACGTATTGTCAGAGTGTTTCACCTTCCTTTAGTCTCAGGGTCAGTAGTGACCCAACATCCTTAGGGCGTTTGCACCCTATAATGAATCGGGCAGAGAATTGCCTAGTTAGCTCTCCTTCCAAGATCCTATGTTGTTGGACGGAAGGGTTTCAAACCATTTCATGGCAGAGTCTCCTAAGCTCATTAAAAATACCCAGTATAATAGTCATTGATATGAGTGGTACAGGGACATCATTTGCTTGTATTGTCTGAGATGAGCTTTCGAGTCAGAACGTCCATCATACACTTTGAATCTTGGTATCGCGAACTTCTTTGGTACCTCCATTTCCATAATACTCCTTGTGAAGGACAACTGAATAGCTTCGTCATCTGTGTCACCCTCTTGTGTGAACTTATCCCTTCTCGGGAAATCCAATCGTACCCTGAGGTCTCCCTTCTGTCTAGAGGGTATTTCTCCATTTTTTCGAGGTGGGCCGTCATAACCCCTTGCCCAAGGGTGTCTAATGGAGAAAGTTGACCCCTCCTCGGACTCCTCTACGCCCCCTTGCCCAAACAGTCCCCGACGGAGGTCGTTCCAAGCCAATGGCCTAGCCCTCTTGGCGAGAACCTCCAGAAGCTGCTCATTGGCCCTCGGGCGCTTTGGAGCCTTGGAACTTCCTGCTCTGCTACTCAGGCGGTTTCTCAAGTCCTCAGGTCCCACCTCCCTGACGGAGGGTTCATGAGACTGCCACAAGTCTTGAGATCCTCCGTAGGAGAGCCCAAATTCATCGAGCCAGTTTAGGACGTTCATATTATCCTCTTCCAGCTATTGTAATCAATCCCTAAATTTTTTCTCAATCACGTTAGCCAGTTGACAGGCCAAGGGGGCCGATTTTCAAGCCCTGATACTCAAACTAGTTTGGCAGGTTTTCTCCCTAGAACGATTCGAAAGTTCCTTGTTGACACTTTCGATACGGTCTTTGGTTCCCGATATGGAGGGAGCTTGTAAATCAATATTCCTTTGTTAAAGACCCTTCCCCTTTTGACGAGTATTCACCATGATCACTGTTCTTTGAAAAATTTGGTCGATTTCCCATAGACGACGCCAGATTGTGCGTGGTGTTTTTCGCACAATAAAGAAATTGAAACAGATCTCTCCCTTGATGAGCTTGTTTATTGAGATTCGACGATCCAGTGACAAAAAGAGGCCTAAGATGGACAAAGGTGTCTAAGGAGCAATGATGAATTACTTCAAAGGCTGTCTGATCGATCCCAACGGGCAGTAAACGATCCCTGGCACAAAAAAAGGGTAAGAAGAATGTCAGAGTGTTTTTTGGTGTATCCCCTCTGACGATCAAGTTAGTTCTTTGAGAGAGGGGAAGAAGAAAGTACTATTTGGTGTTCTTGAGAGGTCATTTTTCATACCCTTGTTTTGAGTTTTAGAGAGCTAGATGAGGTAGTAGGTGTAGCACAACCATGGGGCAGTGCGCCGCCTATTTTGCATGGAGGAGACCCCATTTTTAATTGCTCGAGCTCTCGAGTATTTAATGTTCTTTCTTCTATGCACAGACATTAAATGCTTGGGTCCTGGAGCATTTAATGATCCTTCTTCTCGGTTTCCCAAGCCGTCGTGGATGTCCCATTAATTGTGGGTTTATTAAATGCCTACCTAAGGTTGCCATATGTCAGCAGGGGTATTCTTGTCTATTCACCCCTCAGCCTATACTTCATGCCACGTGTCTAACTCCCATTAGTTGAGTGTCTTGTTCATTTTTTCATTTTGACCTCATTAGGGAAGGTAAGTCAAAGATTCATAGCCTGTCTCTGAGATTGATGGGCTGTACTCGTCAGTAATCCCTCCAGGAACCGAGGTGTCGAGGCAAAAAAGGTCCTCTGAAATCTAATCCCATAGGGGATCCATGGCTGAACCAGAGAACAGGATGTGTCCTCGAGCCAAGGACAAGTGTAAACTAGAGATCATAGGTGCCGAGGACACGTGTCAACACCAGTGAATAGGAGGGGCCTCAGTGCCAATGACACGTGTCAAAACAAAGACAGGAGGTATCCTTCCTTGCAGAGGACACATATCTTCATCATCAAACAGAAGGTGCCTTCGGTGCCAAGGACACGTGTTAGAATCCTATCTTCTCTCAGAAGTGTCCCATCAGTTGAAAATGCATGATAGAAATGTTGTCCAACCAACTCCTCTCGCTCTCATATCTTCTGCCTAAATTGTGTCTGCTTCGATGCTTCTCACCTTTCTGTAATCATGGGCAAGAAAGCTAAAAAAAAATTGACAAAGAGGAATTCTAATAAGATCTCTTTGGGTGAATTTTTGGTTTCTCCATCACAATAGCATAAAGTAATAGATTTAGACCAAGCTAATGATGAGGGAGTTCAATGCACCGAATCGAACCTCTAGAGATCTACTCACATAAGAGGTCCACTAAAGGATTTATTTGCGGGAGATTTCATTGGGGAATTTATTCATCCATCTTCAACCTTTGTTGTTGGGGAACACTAAGATGAAGTGCTTATGGCCAAAGCAACTAGCGCGGCTACCTCCCCAAATGCAAATTGTATTTTTTGCCCAAGCTGGTGAACGAGAAACACAATGTTGTTGATTCCCTCAATGGAGCAATAAATCTTCTAGTTACTGATTCAGAGTTGGGTCAAAATAGACAGTATGCTATTAAATCTAAATGGAGCAACCTTTTTCAAGGTAATCAAAAGTTTCATATTAGCTCAAAATTGAAATTTCATGATATTGGTCTTGTTAAGGGTGAGGCTTATGAAGTCCTATTAGAAATTGCTAAGTAAGGATACTCTTTATGAGAGAATGCTCTAATTGGCTATTTTTCAGACAAGAAACAACCCTTTTACTTTTTGCAATCATGGGCTGAAAAAACTTGAAAGATAATCTTGTTGAAATGGTAACTTTGAGGAGTGAACCTCTCTCACATTTCTAGCTCTCTTGTGGCTTTGAAGGGTGAGTAGTATTTTACTCATTCTTTGTTGGAGATAAGTATTTTATTTCTTATAATTTTCTCCTTATAATCCTAAGTTCTTCTATTTAGAGAGATGAGATTCACTCACTTTTCTAGTTTCCTCAAAATCATGAAGGGTGAGTAATGTCTCATTCACTCTTTAGTAAGAGGTGATGGGCATATAATTATTGTTTAAAAATTATATTTATTCATTCCCTTTATGCTTATTGTTTATTTATTCATTCCCTATAGACAAGTTAAGTCTTAGCATAGGTGATTCTAATGATTTCCTGCAAGTATCCAAACTAGGTCTTTATGACAATCTTTCAATCTTAATTTACATTGTGTTTAACTTATGGTTTAATAGTTTAACAAATGTTGGATGCCTTGTAGAGTTATGGTTTAATACTTTAACTAATGTTGGATGCTTTGTAGAGTTATTTGATTGTATATAGATAGGTTAAGTTTTGTCATAAGCAATTCTTATGACTCTCTACAACGACATTGGGACTATGCTATTAATTTACACATTCAATCTATATCTTTCGATTAATTTGCTATTGATGTAAGAATTAATTGAGTAATAATCATTACACAAATATAGCACCCGAACACAAAGTGGTTTTTATTTCTATTTAAGAGAATCTCATATTCTGTCTAGAAAATATTATCATCATAACTTCCAAACTTCAAGGATTTTATTTACCGTCTATTGATTTTAACTTTAAAACAACGATGTGAGTTTCTTGTGGATTCGACTCCGAACTTAATTAGATTAAAACTAAAATTTGACCGACTACACTTGAGTGTACATATTTCGAATCAAGCCATTTGACAAGATCCCTTTCAAGAGACTCTAGCAAACTTACCTATTTTTGCAGAAGCTGTTCGAACATCCACTAATGGTTTTCCTAAGAGGTTTTGCAATTTGGAAGAGGGTTTTTTCCTCATAATATTCAACTGGGAGTTCAGTGAACCTCATCCAAACTGTAGTAAAGATTTGTTTACCTTTGGAGGGGATAAAATCCAATTCCCACTTGCAGACTATCAGGTAGTGGTTCATAATGACACATGGGCCTCTAGTGAAAACTTTAGCACAGTCCTCCTTTATATTGAATTTTGATGGGCCAGGACCAAAGGCGCAACTCATGTTATAAGCCTGGTCCGAGATAAAGGCCCAATTTCAAGAGATCCAGCTAGTTAAGCCCAAAGGAGTCTACACCCGGATAACCTTATCAAGATCAAGGAGCTACATCAGCAGGGGAGCATGCACGGTCATCCAAGAGCCTCCTCTACCACCTTGGCGTAAGGATCATCCAAGAGCCTCCTCTACGCCACCAAGGAGCATCCAGGAGCCTTACCCTCGCAGCCTAGAAAGAGTCAACCTCCTTCATCCTTGATCAAGTCCTTTGGATAGCACACCAACCGTCACACCTCGTCCATTGAGAAGATGATAGATCGCCTCCGCCGGATCAGCTACCTAATTACTATCAAACGGTCTTAAGCCATAATGACCGTTAGAATAGTCATACAATTACTACGCCAAACCACTATAAATTGTAAGCTCCTCTGACACTTGGGGGCATCAAACTCATTTGAGCATAATTCTCTCCCCCCTCTCAAAGCTTGTAATCATGTGCTCTCCCTCCACACCGGAGATAATAAAAGTTTGGCGAACCTAGCCATTCAAAGTGAACGTAGGTCGAATTGACCGAACCACTATAAATCTTGTCTTCTCTCTCCCTTCTACTTACTGCATTTTATACTATAACTTGACTAGTGGTGTGCAAACTAATTTGTGCATCATCAGTTTGGCGCCGTCTGTGGGAATGACAATTCTCACCTAGCCACTTTCTTTTGCTGAGTCAAAGTCGATCACTAACAAATCCATGAATCAGCCTGAAGATAACCAACCACCAAGAGATGAGGAGGTTGCTCCTCAACCAATGCTCCTTGGGCGTCAAGGAGTTCTCGACATGGGCGCTCCTCATCTAGGAAGTGGAGTATAGCCTGGACCTCAAGTCAGAGGAGCTCCAAGCCCTGGGCGTCAAGAAGCTCCCCACATGGGTGCTCCTCATCTAGGAGGAAGAGCACAACCTAGACCTCAAGTTAGAGGAGCTCAACACCCTGGGCGTCAAGGAGCTCGCCACATGGGTGCTCCTCATCTGAGCGCCCCCTTTGGAGCCCTCTCAGGCGCCCCGCACAGGAGAGCTCCCCACAAGGGACCTCCACCTCCTCTTCCAGCTCCCTCTTTTCATGGTGGAGACCCTCTTTTCCAAGAGGACGAGGGTGAAAACCAAAGCTTGGAGAATGGGAGTCGTATCCATGGTAATTCCAAGGGACCTCCTCCTAATCATTGGGACAAAAAAATTAAGGAGGTGCAGAATCAATTGGGTGATGTCTTCAACGCCATGAAGGCACGAGGACCCAAGATAGTGGATTACCTTGTAAGTCGAACCGACACACCCTTCAAACCTGACGTGGAGAACTAACCATTCCCTCAAAAATTCAAGATGTCATCCATCGAAACTTTTGATGGTACAAAGGATCCATTGGACCACCTTGAAACTTTTAAGACCTTGATGCAACTGCACAACATCCTTGATGAAATCATGTGCAGAGTGTTCCCAACTACCTTGAAGGGATCCACTCGACAGTGGTTCGCCAAGATCACCCCCGCTTCCATCGGCTCATTTGCTGAGCTGAGCAGGTCCTTCGTGTTGCACTTTTTTGGAGGACGCCGTCACCAAAAGCCTGCCACCCACCTGCTCAGCATAAAGTAGGACCGAGATGAGAGTCTGCAAAGCTACCTCACTTGTTTTAATGAGAAGCTCCTTCAGATCGAAGAGCCCGATGAAAAAGTCAGCATGACCGTCTTCTTAGGAGGCCTTTGGTCATCGAGCTTCCTTTTCTCCGTGATGAAATGTCCACCAAAAGAGCATGACATAACTATTGGCAAAAGTTCAAAAATTTATGAATGCTGAGAAAATCAACAGGTCCAGGCGAGGTGAATCATCTCACGGATCGCCAAAAGCTTGACCTGCCTCTACACTGTTCTTAAAGTAGTTTATCTCCAGCTTAGCGATTCTCTCGAGGGTCGCCAAAAAGCTTGGCCTACCTCTACACTGTTCTCAAATAGGTAGTATATCTCTAGCTTAGCGGCTCTCTCGAGGGTCGCCAAAAAACTTGGCCTACCTCTACACTGTTCTTAAACAGGTAGTCTATCTCCAGCTTAGCGGCTCTCTAAAGGGTCACCAAAAAGCTTGCCTACTTCTGCACTGTTCTGAAACAGGCAACCTATCTCCAGCTTAGCAGCTCTTTCGCGGGTTGCCAAAAAAGCTTGACCTCTGCACTGTTCTCAAACAAGCAGTCTATCTCCCGGCTCTCTCATAGGTCGCCAAAAACTCAGTCTCAAAAAGAATAGCTCTCTCACGAGCAATCCTCAAACTCTGTCTTGCTCTCGCGCAAGCGGCCTGCCTCTCTCTTCAAGTAATCATGTAAAATATTTTAATGTTTGGAATAACATTATTTTTGTCATCATAAGCAGGTTCACCCATCTCAGCTCAGCGACATAAAACTATTGGGGGATGTGATAAGTAGAAACAATCCTCAGAATATCATGGAAGAATTTGATTTTGAGAAGGTGCACGAGAGGAGCTGGTCCATCACCGCTGAAAGTGTCTGGCGTACTCTACCCCCGGATCCAGAGCCAGGCTCGCCAAGAAATTCCTGGGCAACCCCGCCTGCATGGACGAGAACTAAACTCCCTACAAGGGCATCCAAACCTCCTTGGCTACCTGAACTCCTCGAATCATAACCAAAAGTGGCACCTAAAATTTTCTTGTAGCTTGCACTACTCAACCCAGTGCATAGAGAGGCGTCTGACCCCCTCTACTTGCCCAAATGGGCAGCCCAATGCCTAGAGAGGTGTTTGATCCCCTCTACTCGTACAAGCGAAGTAGTTCTGCAAGCGCCTAACAATTTGTGCTCGCCCAAAATGGCGCCTCTTGGTGCCTTCACGCCAAGACCAACTTTCTTTCCACCTCACTGCTCACCAGGATCAGCGCCCCTAGGCGCTTGATGGACCAGATCAGCACGCCCAGCGTGCAGGCCAACATGCATGAAGACTCGAGCAGTCTCCTCACCTACTGCGTGAACTGTTGTAATGCACAGCGATACCGCCTGCTCGCTCAGGCCCTTCTCGACTCCTACTTCCCATCTCCATACCGGACCACCCCTCCTACACGAGCAGGCTGCTCCTCAAGACGACCTAGAGTGGCGCTTAGGCAATTCCCCAGCTCACCCAAGGCCTCTTGCTCGCCCAAGTTCCTCAAGTTAGTATCCTAAAAGGCACCCAAGGCCTTTTGCTCTCCCAAAATAGCGTGCCCAGTTGCATGGTCGCCCAGAGCAGTGCCTGCTCGTCCAAACTCGTACCCAGCGCGTCCACTCGCTATTTTGGCCGTAAATTTTGCTATGTAAGTTAAAATGGGACATATTATATATCAAATCGAAACTCTTGACGAGCTGAGCAAAACTCATTACTTATAGTAATGAGCTTTTCAAAAAAATTCCAAAAAATGTTCAGAAAGAGGTGTTTTGGCCTCCCGAAATTTAAAAAAAAAAAAATCCTGCTCACCCAGAACAGTGTTTTACTCGTCTGGACAGCTGCTTGCTCGCCTAGCTCTCTACTCAAAATTTTGACCGTAATTTTTGTTCTATTGCTTGAAATAAGACTTGTAATATATCAAATCAAAACTATCGGTGACCCCTACAATACTCAAAGCCTAAGGCTATGAATGATGCTGTTAAAAGTCAAAAAAAGGCCTATAAACGGATGTTTTGGCCTCCCAAAATTTTTTCAGTTATACTGGTCAGCCAAAAATTCAAATTCAACTTAAATGCCCTCCTTTCTAAGTTCTGTTGGACGCATGGCATTGGGAGGCAAATGATGGGTCAGGCCCAACCCATGTTAGAAGCCTGATCCGAGCTAAATGCCTAATTTCAAGAGATCCAGCTAGTTAAGCCCAAAGGAGTCTACACTCGAATAACCTTATCAAGATCAAGGAGCTACATTAGCATGGGAGCATGTACGGTCATCCAAGAGCCTCCTCTACCATCTTGGAGTACGGGTCATCTAAGAGTCTCTTCTACCACCTTGGAATAAGGGTCATCCAAAAGAGTCATCCAAGAGCCTCCTCTACGCCACCAAGGAGCATCCAGGAGCCTCACCCTCGCAGTCTGGAGAGACTCAACCTCCCTCATCCTTGATCAAGTCATTTGGAGAGCACACCAACCGTCACACCTCGCCCGTTGAGAAGATGGTAGATCGTATCTACCGGATCAGCTACCTAATTACTATCAAACGGTCATAAGCCATAATGATCGTCAGAATAGTCATATAATTACTATGTCAAACCACTATAAATTGAAAGCTCCACTGACATTTGGGGGGGTATCAGACTCATTTGAGCATAATTCTCTCCTCCCCTCTCAAAATTTGTAATCATGTGCTCTCCCTTTACACCAGAGATAATAAAATTCCGGCGAACTTAATCATTCAAAATGGACGTAGGTTGTATTGACCGAACCATTATAAATTTTGTCTTCTCTCCCCTTCTACTTACTGCATTTTATATTATAACTTAACTAGTGGTGTACATCATCAAATTTGAACAAGAAGAAGCCATTGTCTAGGTCAATGGCCTCAAAGTCCCCTTGGAGTCCCTAGATATTTTTCGCCCTATTGTAGAGCATTTTATAGAAAACATTTTTCCCCAATAGCTTGATCAGAAGCCTATCTTTCCGTCTGCTGCGGATCCTCTTTAGGGTTTTCTGGGATAGGTTTATGCTTGGGCAATTTTTTTTGCGTTGCATCAATGGTTGTGGTATCCATGGCATCCTTCATCGAGGTTTTCAGCTTCCGTTTGCGGTTCTTCGTCTGAGGATTCATCATAGTTATCCGCATCGAAATAGATGACATTGTGCTCCTCAAGGAGGGCAGCTTTGCATGCAATTTCGAGCTTTGGGAGCTTCTGGAACAGGGGTCCGAGTTAAGGTGCTATGTTCTTGGATTTCAGAAGCTAGTGGAGCGAAGAGGTCCACCACCATGTAGTCTGGGTCTGTTTTTTTTTTTTGATCAAAATCTAGTCTGGGTCTTGAGAAGTGTGAAATTCGCTGACTTTTTTAGTGCTTTTTGGTGGTGGTCCTATTCTTCAGCAGATAGTGGTGGTGGGTCGTGGGAATCAATATTCATGATCAATGGTATTCTTTAGCGCTGGTTAGACATGTTCGAGGTGACCTTTAAAAGTTTTAGGGGTAATAGCAATTTTAGTGTTTAAAATATATATTTTTTGTAGGTATAATTTTTATTGCATTAATTTTATTAATTTGATCTCTAAAATATTTAATTTATGTCATTTTGATCTCTATATAGATAAACAGTCAAATTTTACTGACAGAAGTGACCACGTGTCATTTTTTAGACGGTATCACGTGTCTAACACGACAACACGTGATTATTCAATAAAAAAGTTAACACTACGTCTATGTAGATACTAAAATGATACGAATTAAATATTTTAGAAATCAAATTAATAAAATTAATACAATAAGGACTAAATTGATCAAACATATATACTTTAAGGACAAAAAATGTTATTGATCCAAAGTTTTAACTTAACATTTGACAGTTATAACTTTTATAAACGATCAAAATTGTTTAGGTTTGATTACTCCTTTTATACATTATAAGTTGCAGTTTAAAAAATTATAATTTTCGATATTGTATTTTCGGCAATACCATAGTCTTTCTCTTAATTACGGGGTTGATTGAGGCACTTGGTCAATATACGAGGGACTTTGGTATAATTTGGCCTAAAAAAAGGAAAAAAAATATTGTACTCGGGGATTCTCCTAGGTGCCAAGAAGATAGAATGGATGCTTGACAAAGTTCAAGCAAAAGCATCTTCAGAAATCCCGTACCGTACACGTATTCATGTGTCCTTGTTCCTTTTAAAAACTCGAAGAAGAAACAGAAATGGAATAGTTTTTCGGCAAGCAGCAAAAATGGAATATTTTAGGGTTAATTGTATTAAAATTCCTTAAATTATAGAGTTTGTCTTATTTTTGTCTTTAATATTTTAATTATATTATTTTGATCTTTGAAATATTAAATATATTTTTATATGATCTCTCAAGTAGATTTGTTATTATAAATTTGTCACGTAATATTTAAATATGAACAAAAAAATAATTTATATAATTTTTGACTAAATTTTTATTAAAATTTTGGTTAAATAATTATCTAAATCACATAGTTTTGATCATGAACTATCCAAATTTTGGTTAAAAAATACATATATTATACATTTTTTGTCGAGAGTTATTCAAATTTTGTTTAAGAACTATTAAAATTATTTTTTGTCAATATTTAAGTATTATGTGATAAATTTATGATAAAAAAATTATTTAATAATTTAGACATTATCTGTTTAAGAGATTATATATAAACATATTCACTACTCTATAATCAAAATAACGTAATTCAAACATTAAGAATAAAAAATAAGACGATAGTTATTACTGCACCTCCAATGCAATTTACCCATTCCTTATTACTGGTAACAGAGACATTCAGAAAAACTCTGTACCAGTTGACTTGGGTAGGCAGAAGAAGGTAGTCCAGTTGCATGTGCATTTTTACCTGTATTGTTCAACTGGGGTAGGCTCTTTCTCTTGCCCATAAAAACAAACACCATGCCTGCACAGTCATATCTCATCTCTCTCCCCAGTTTCTTCATCTTCAGTTCTTTTCATGGAGTCCTTTCAAGGTTTGATTTAGTTTTCATTGCATATATTTCATACATGATTAAATCCATTTTCCATAACATCAGAATTCATGATCTAAACTTCATTAATTTGAATACTACTCTTAATTTCTTGTAAAAATGGAGGTTTTCATTTCAACTCTCTCTCTCTGTCTCATGTCATTTGTTTGTGCTGGTACAGAGGGTGTGCGAGACCATCTACTGAATGTGGACGTGATCGAAAATGGGTGTGATCCGGAGACGAAAATACGAGTAAGAAATCTGACGAAAGAATCAGACAAGGGTATTCAAATACTGGGGAAGATCAATCTGGACATACCGAAAGGGAAGATCATGGGGATCATTGGACCGAGCGGTAGCGGCAAGTCAACCATGTTGAGGGCGCTGAATCGACTATGGGAGCCACCAACTGGTACTGTTTTTCTGGATGGTGATGACATTTGTGATCTTGAGGTGCTTGACCTTCGCCGCAAAGTTGGAATGCTTTTCCAGCTACCTGTCCTTTTTGAAGGTATGTGTATGTTTTGCCTTTTTGAAGGTATGTGTATATTTAAAGTTTACGGTTATTTTAATAGTCACTGCCCTGCTATTACATCTTAAGATTATGGATTCGAACATCATTAACTCCCTCTCATGCATCAGTTTGATTAATCACATAGAATTACTTTATTGTATGCCTACCAAATGCATAATACATAATCCCATAATCTAATTATTCACTCAATCCGTGTGGTAAGAAAATTAGATTACAAAATCCTTTGAGAATTTTCAAGATTCTATCAAAATCACATATTTTCTTCATCAATTAAATGAATTTATCTTGTCAAAGTCGAATTATTCATATTTGACACTGTAACTTTATAATTCATGTTAGGTCATGCCCATTTTTGATTTATGTCCCAGATTAGTCAACTCTGACATTTCATGTCCGATTTAGTCTATAATAACACCTCGGAAATTGTCACCCCTAACTTATCCGTGTACTTGACACACACCCACTTTTAGTTAGTGCTCACAAAATATGTGCACTTTGATTCTAACGTGCATGCATAAATTACAAGCAAATTCATTGACATTCTCTTCCACTCTCTCTCCTCAAGAAAAAAGTACACAAGATAGGAAATTTTGAATTTGGAAGGGTTGACTTGTAATATGAATCCATAAGGGGAAGTAGGTCAGTTGAAAATTTGAAGTATATTCCACGAATGCACGAAACCCTTTATGTCAGGGGAATTTTTTTTATTCTGAAAGTATAAAAAGGTCAACCCTTTTTGTAGCCTAATTTAATTAAATTAAACAATGGGATGGTGAGGGGTACTTCAAAAATTTTGAGGCAGTATGCACCTAATGTAGTGTAGTTGCATATGACTTTGTCAACAGATTGAGTAATCTCCGTTCTAATCTTGGGTTGAGGCCAGCAAGGGTTGACTCTTTAAGTATACAAATCTACAAGACTGGGTCTTACCTTTCACTATGCGTAACCCAAAGGATAAAGTGATTCCCGGCTACGTATCATTTGGACCCTTCGTCTGCTTTGACATGAATTCGAACCACTGACACAAGGATTTTCCGTCATTTGCTCTAATCAGTTGAGCTACCTGAACCACTTTTCTAAAGTATGCTTTCTTCATCGAATAGCACCCTACCTTGGGTGATAAAAGAAAAAGAGTTACACCCCTCCGACCTTGCTATAGGTGAATGTCTTATGCACCGAGTACGATCTGTCTTTTTCATTATTATTATCAATTTTAGCTTGTGGCCTTTGCTATAAACATGCTGTATACGGTGTAGTTTCAACAAATGATGTGATTTTGGACCGAAGAAACACAGCTGGGTCGTTTGTTTTTCTCTTGCAGGTGCATTCTGTACAAAAATAACACACAACAAAAGACCGCTACATAGACCTAAGCTGTTATGCATATCACTGCACCCTATAATTTTATGCGTAAACTTCCTTTTTTTGAGGTACTAAAAGGATTACACCCTTTGGTTTTGGTCCTTTTGGTTGATCACATTCTTACAATCGTATTTATTTGAGACTACCATTTGTATGTGTGGTATTCCTCTCCAGCCCTACCTGCTTTTTCTTTACCTATTACCACCAAAACAACAGCTTATGAACTCATTATAGCGAAGCTGATATATGTAGGTAATTCCCTCTAACTTGATTTATCACATCACTATTGGCATTATCTCTGCAGGAACGGTTGCGGATAACATTAGATATGGTCCGCAGTTGACAGGGAAGAAACTACGTGACGATGAGGTGTACAAGTTGCTTAATCTTGCTGACCTTAATTCCTCTTTCTTCAACACATCGGGCGCTGAATTATCAGTTGGCCAAGCTCAAAGAGTTGCACTTGCTAGGACTCTGGCAAACAATCCAGAGGTAATCCAAATTATAGGACTGCACCATTCACAAGCTTTTCGTCTATTGGAGTATTTTCCCACAACCATGTAATGCAAACTGCAACCATTCACTTTTTTTGTTCTCTTTCTCCTGTAAAGGTGTTGCTGCTGGATGAGCCAACAAGTGCCTTGGACCCAATATCAACGCAAAACATAGAGGATGTTTTTGTAAAGCTGAAGAATAATCGAGGAATGACTATCGTTATGGTCTCTCACAGCATCAAACAAATCAAGAGGATTGCTGATGTAGTGTGCCTTCTGGTGAACGGTGAGATTGTTGAAGTCTTAAAGCCTGATCAACTCTCTGAAGCCAAGCATCCCATGGCACAAAAATTTCTTGAAGTCAGCTTGTGAGATTCTACTTCTATGCTTGCATACTTCACTATTCTCGTCTCTGGATGTTCGTAGTCTAAGCCGAAACGGAACCTTGTATGGTTAATGAATAAGATAATCGCCGTGTGTATGTAAGAATTCCTATTGAGTTTGACTAAGGAGCGAGCTAAACAAATGAATTAGCTATATTCAACTCTTGATATGCATATGGATGTATGTTTTATTTTCAAAACCGGGGAACCTTATTTATCAGCATAGCACCTTCTTCTGTCCTGAATAAATTTCCACCGAGTCAAACAGGGCAATGGTGCTTTCATGCAGATTGGTGAACCCAAGTAAGCACAACATCGAGCACACCCAATGGTGTTATTGTCGACCATGAGGACCGTGATGATTTGGTGCGTGAGTTGATCTCACCAGCACGTTGGATTTGAGTGAGGCAGTCATTGATGGAGCTCAAACCTGGGTATTGGTCAAGGAGTTTGGTGATGTCTAAGGCATTGGGACAGTTGAATGAAAGGAAGAATACAAACAGGTGAGAGATCCTGTAATTCTTTTTCACAGCTGTGTCAATGGTGCTCCTACATGTGTGAGTGTAAACAGGGAGGTGAAGGGGAGGGAGGCCTTGTACCCATGAGTGGATTTTACCCTAAAACTAACCCCTTAGACGCTATGGTGAATAAGGGACCCGCTTTTCCTTTACAAATCCAGTCCCCTCCCTACGCCATTTTTGGACAATGGTAAGGCATCTTGTTCATAATTGTCATGTAGATAAGAAGGCTTCCGCAAGGGGAATTTTGTGTTGGGAAGCACAGATATCATCACCGAGCTAGTTGTCTAGGACTCTAATATCGCTATTTTGTGGATTCTCTAACTCTAGCACACTCGCTGTGCAAAGAAGATAGTTCTCTAAACTACTTGCTTTGCTCGGGTGTTTTGGTGCAAACAGGTGGTCATCCAACAGGAACTTGGACCAGTCCTGCCTTCAATGGAGGGAAGGGAAAGCAACCTACCTTATCGAGCTAACAACCCACTTAAGGGATCACCCTTGTTTGTTAACTAGATTAGCTTTCACCCTTGAATTTTACAATATAAGATATGCGCGGATAGTTATTATTGGATATACATAACTAGGAATTCAAATTGAACTCGCATTTATTTGCTATATGGTTGAACATATAATAACATGTTACAAGCCAACAAAACCAGTAATATGATCATATACAAGAATACATTAAATCTTATAGGCACAACTTGGAGCTTGGAGCTCTTTTAAGTTTCTCATCACTTGCTCAAAATTAAATCAACCCCCCACCCAAATATAACTGAAACTCTCCACAGAAAAGTTCATTTTCTATTTTTCATTCTAATCTATCATTCTTCCTACTCTATTTCTCCTTTTCCCCTTTTATCAGTTAGTTGAGGTCGACAACTGCGTTCAGCTTTTCCCTAAGGAATTGAATCAAACCCGAAAATTAAATTTTAGAGTTCAGTATCATGTAACATTAAAGATAGAATATGAAAATTGTGTGGCCACAAATTAAAAATTTACCCGGGCATTTTCTGTTTTATATTTTTGGAGCTCTTCTTGAGCACAGATGAGCCTACACAGAAAGCACAAGTTTAGAACTATTCATAAAAGAGCAACATAATTTTCTGCATAACGTAATTTATACCTCCACTGTAAATCAGTTATCACATGAAGTAATTCCTTCTCTCCAACTGCAAACCAAATAGAAACATAAACTTTAAATTCACTCACCACACCTAAGTAGCATGTCGGCATTTCTCCCTATGGTTATAATTTTTTGAAAGGTAACTATTTCAGTTTCATATAGAAATTTATATAGAATATTTGAAAAATACGTTACTTCATTGGTCCAATCAAGTCTTATCATAGCCGGCCAAACTTCAACATCTACTTCACATAATCTTTGTAAAGTTAATAATTTGAAATTTTTTATGTATTTTCACTAAATTGCAAGATAACATAGTTTCTGTTCTAATTGCATGGATTTAACACAAAAAAAGTAACAAGAATTTCATTTGACATAAACTCTTGAACCAGTTTGAAAATTTTCAGACATTTAATTGCAAATATATATTTTAACAACTTTGGTGCCACTTAGATATGGCCATCCAGCCGCAAAATGCTAAAGAACTAAAAACATCAAAAAAATTATCTAGTCTGCAAAACAAAAAGGAAAAGAGTTTTCAGAACTCAACAGAACAATTAATTAGAAGTCACATCACATTGGTGTCAAGTTATAATATTCTTAAACAACAACCATACAATCCACGATATCGATGATATATCAAAATGAACACAAAAATTATAGCATACTTGCTTGATAATTTGTCTAGATAAAACCTGTATCATCGACATACCAACGATTTCTCCATCATAGCCACATTCGTCGGCAGACATTCCCCATCGAATGCACGAGTGCCTAAACACATCATGTAAGACTGAAATATCTTAATAAAATAAATGAAGTATAAGAGGAGTTGATAGATTGCACCTGTAGAGTCACCAACAGAAACTTGCTTCATTAGACTTAGGAGACTCTCCTGTTGGAAAAAAATTATAAATAAGAAACTAAAAATTAAAAAATTGTACTCTCCAAAAAATATAATAAAATTGCAAATTGGTTGAATTTACATGGTTCATCCATACCTTTTGAAGAATATTTGTCTGCAAAGCTGATTGCAATGTCGGAAAGACAGAATGACCACAAGGATTTGGTGGTGTAGCATCAGAAGGTGATGGTGATGGTAGAGAAAGAGGAGGACGTTGGGTAATCACCTACATAACCATGGCAGTCCCATAGAAGTATAGTTAAACTTTTGGTGTCAGAGACATGAGATGCAATACTTACAAATATTTATTTAGGCTCTCAACTTCAACTTTCACTACCTACTTTGTTGCATCGAAGCGACCGTTGCACCAAAACTCACAGGTATTAATAAAAGTGAAACTTCTTTCTTTTAATTAGTTCAGAAACAAGCACCCACGGGTCGGGTTGGTCAGACCCTCTACCGAGTCTTAGAGAGACTTGCTGCACCTCTAACCAACTAGACCAACAATTCGCCCCCCCCCCCCCCTCGCAACTACCCTTGGACTCAAAACCGTGACCTCGCTCGAATACCAATTGTTAGACCAAAAGTCCAAAACACTTACTATTGCACCAAAACCCCCATGTGTTAGTGAAGGCACAACTTCCTTCTTTTAACTAGTTCAACAACAAGCGCCAACAGGCCAGGTTGGTTAAACCCTCCATCAAATCTCAAAGAGACTTGCTACACCTCTACCCAAGCCAGCATACTTCTACCCTATTACATCCTGACTTGCAACCACCAACTTACTACTTGGAAACAAAGCCATTTGTTTTATCACAAACCAAAACCACAAAACAATTTCTAATTTTTAAAGGATAAGGAGTGTTCAAAAGATTACGTAACAAAGCACTTATTGATTAATGCACTTCAGTCAAATTGTAAAGGAACAAAATAAAAACCAAGGTTGAGGTCAATAACAATGTATCAAAGTAACATATATATTCTAAGGAAAAACAGAAGAGCAAACAAAGGAAACGGCAAAGCAATTGTTGCAAGAAATAATCCCCATCGAGAGCATCGTAGGTGACTACTATATTACTAAAAGTAGTCTTAAAAAGTTCTTGATTGGCAGATTGTAACAAAAGTAGTGTTTAAGAAATTCTTGATTGTCAGATAGTTGAGACATTTACAAATCTATGCCATCCAAATCTAAGCAATCCTTTATTCTTATTATTAGTAACTCCTAATAAATTGATAAAATTACACTAATGGAATGCACAAACCTGAGACCAGCGTAGTGTCAATGCCACTAATATATCCATATGCATGTACGCCTATCCTTTGCTTGAGACATAAAATTTAAAAGCAAGTATTGACTCCGACTAATCATTTCTGATAGATGGTTGTACAAGATTTTAATTCCATCATGTGTTTGCTATGACAGGCATGCAAAAGAGAATTGATTAGCTAGACAGTGAACAAATAGGAAAGAACTTATTACATACTGGGTCCAATTAAGAGAGGTGGTTACATCATACGAGAATAATTAAATTGTTTTAATTTTTGGACCAATAAAAAAAGCCCCATGAGAATCTCTCAAATTTAAATACTTTTCAATAAAGTTTTGCCTTGTTTGCTATAGTAAGTACTTTGGCATGAATAACTCAGTAGCAATGCTAACCTGCATACTGCGACTCTTTTGCAATATAGGAGATGGGACCACCTAAAAAGAAATGATGAGTTCAAAATTCAATTCAAATCCATCGAACAATATCAGAATTGAATAATTGAAGCCACCTTTTCTAGATCAACATTCTCGGAGGTTACTTTGAAACGTCCTTTTTGCTGAACAACTGAACACTTTGCTTTCTCATCTGGCTCATCAATGTTTGCTGTTGAAAATAAAGGTTTATTAAATCAAAAAACAAAAATATATCAAAAGAAGAGAATAATAAAGCAAACATATACCCATCCAATTTCCAGAAAAAATAAAAAATAATACAACCCAATTAAATATTAAATGTAGTTAACATGAAGCCAATGTGGATATTCTTGATCACTTGCCTGAAGGTTTAGAAGCTCTAGAAATAATGTCAGATGGCCCATCGTCCATTGTTGGGGGAATAATTCCATTGCAAAGTGACATGTTTTGGAACTTACTTTGCACCTTATCACTGAAAATTCCAAAATTCAAATAAAGACTTGCTCAAAACACATTGAAGATATATAATACAATGCAGTCAAAATGCTATATAATATTAGGAGCTGCATAATGTACAGAGAGAGAGATAAATAAAACATTATACCGATGATAAGCAAATATACCACTCTTGAAGCCAAAAAAAAAAAACAAATACCACTTTCAATTGAAACAATATACCCGGTAAGAGTCAAAAGCTTACACAGAATTAACAGGAATATTTTAGGCCACTACTAGAAATTGTCCAATGCTAAACACCATTTAAACAAAACTAAATTGCAGTAAACAATTACCATTTCATGTTTCCCTAGTTTTTGAGTGGCTAAATGTGCTCCATTTAGTATGAGGGAAGCGAGAATCTACTAGCTATAACACACAAGGAGCTTTAGCCAAAAGTCCTAGAAACCATGTATGTTATATCATACCTTCCTGCTTCACAAGGTGGAAAAATAAGATCTGGTAAATGGATGCTGTCTGATGAACCTCCCTTCCTCTGACTAGAATGGGTAGCCATGCCATCAAAATTTCTTCCACTGATATCCAACTCAGGTTTTCCAGCCATATTAACTCCAATGTGATTCTCATTATGTGGAGAAGAGTTTTGGGAAATTAAATGCTCATACGTTGAACTAGTTATGCTCACCTCATCGTTGAATTTCTCAAATTTAGCTCTGAAACAAATATATGATATTAGTTAGATTAAGACAGCCCAAAAAAACATGTTCATACATAGATCAAAAGAGGAGAGCATGTTAAATGAAGACCATAAAATATACTTAAAGCACAAGCATGAAGATTATGAGAATGCTTTAAATTACAAATAGATGTACAAAAGAAAACAGTTAGAACAGAACCAGAGGAAATGGCTTAAACCATCAGCTGAAGATGGCATACATGGTATAAGTCGGTGTAGAGTCAGCTGATGGAAGAGGAGCAGATTGGTTCTGTATAAGATTTTTATCTTCCTGTGAGCAAAATATTGTGAGGACCGGATTTGAAAACTGTGTCCCATCATGTAAAACTAAGGGCATTGACGTATTTTATCTGCATTTTCTGAAGGTTGGCTCGCACAAGACAACTGGTAATGTAGTTTCTTTTCATGCATATCAAATCCACAAAAAGAGTTTAAGCTCCCTATTTGATCTTTGTCTGATATAGAGCACTCATCCGGGATCTAGCAGCAAGAAAAAATATACATATGATTCTCACCAAGTGTAAAACTTTCAGTACAAGAACGAGTTCATAAAAGTCCTTGTGTGTTATAATGACTATTTATCATACAGAATAAAATGACTATTTATCATACCAATGAAGCCTGAGCCTTCACATCTTCAAGGTCGAAAGTCCAACAACTAATCCCTCTCTTATATTCATTCTGCACATTGACAATGAACCACACTAAGAACCAGCAAATAACCTATCCATTGAAAAATAATTCTGCTCATAACACGTGCAAAAGATATATCTCGAAAGGACCACAACTAGCAGTGAAAACAAAACAGGGAGATGTGTGTGTATGTGTGCATACATGAAATCATTGAGCAACTTAGCAATTCCAGAGTGAGGAAAATTTGCAATAATCACAGAACATGAAATGTACAAGACCCTAAGTTTAATACTTGGGGTAAAAACCACACCGAACCCTCGATAAGATCATATTAGGCCAAACTGCACAGAGACCCCACTTGGCGTTAAAATTTGGCCTGCATATTAGTTAAAATAAAAAGACCTTTTTGCCCTCTATTTAAATGGTCAAAATTAAATAATACACACATATCTGGACCCAAAGCCCAGACTGAGACCCAGACAAAGAATATGAAATAAACCCAATAGGCCTCCCTTCCTCAGACTCTGCTACCCCCGAACAGCCTCCATCCAAACAGCCTCTCTCCGTGCTCCCAGCCCCACCCCACTTCCTCTCTCTCTCTCTCTCTCTCTCTCTCTCTCTCTCTCTCACACACACACACACACACACAGAGAAAAGAAAGAGGAAAACATGTGCTTCGCGGACTTGTAGTCACTAACCAAAAGGGATGAGAATAGAATGCTAAATACGTAAACGATTGCTGCAAATATCATGCACTACGAAACACAAAAATGCCATAGGGAAAAACCATTCTTAAACAATGAGGAAGGAGTTGGAACATATATTCATCAACACTTCAGTAAGTCAAAGAATTGAAATCTTTACTTCTTTTTTGTTATGGATCCAAGAAATCAGACCTGTGACATTTCCTCCTTTTGCACATCGGGTATTTTCTTTTGTGCCAGCAAATCTTCTTCCTTTCTCTATCACAAATAAAAACAAAGCTCCTTAGATAAAGCACAAATTGAAACAAAGAAGATGAATTATGGATCTGTGAAACCATATACTCAAGAACACTGACCTTCAATGCCTGAATACGATCACCAAGCACTGGCAGTCCATCCAAAAGTTTTTGTGTGATATAATCATTTGATTTAGCTTGTTTGAAAAAAGAATGCTTCAACAACTTCTTCGCTGAAGGGCGTTTGGAAGAATATTTCACCAAACAAGTAGCAATCATCTGCTTAAAACTCTAAGAACAAAGGAAATAGACCAAAAAGCATGTCACACGACACGATTACCAAAGTGTGACCAGAATAATATATGTTAATTTCATACCTTGGAAAACTTCTTGTCTTTCTCATAATAAAGACCAGGGGGTGCATTTTGCAAGGTCATAAGCAAAACCTGTCAATTATTTAATAACTCTAAGATGTGACGAGTTAAAAAGTTGTTTCATTAAAATAAAAGCATGTCAATATTTAAGATGTATAAACCTTCATTGGAGGGTACTTCGAGAAAGGAGCGTGGCCATGAGCAAGCTCTAATACCAAAAGACCAGATATCGGCCCTGCAGTAATTGTCAAACAATTAACCAAACATTACATCCTAGTCTTCTAGTAGAATAACAAGGGACAGGTGCAAGGTATACAAACTTAAAATCATAACCGTGCAATTGCTCCATAACCTCGGGCGCCATCCTACAACACAACAAAAAATATATTCTGGTTATATCTGACCATGATGGAGAAAAATAAGGTCACTACACTTTGGGCCACACTCTTAGATGTCAAAGTGGCCTAGGTTGACTGTAAACTCCATTATCATTGAAGGCGTTCTGGATGTACTTAGTACTTACTAATGTTTTTCATCTTTTGGTTGGGTTGGGGACCAGCAATTCCCAAGATAATCAGGTAATTTTGATCAATGAAACCTATGACGAAGCAAAATGTGCAGAAACATATGGTATGGAAAAACATACCAGCAAGGCGTCCCCACAAATGTATTTCTCCTGCGTTGCCTGTCACCTGAATCAAACAAGCAGGCAGAAACACCAAAATCTCCTAACTTGATTCCACTACGTGCATCAATGAGAATATTTCCGGCCTACAAGAAACAAAAGATGAATAAGGGTGTGCATAAAAATTGAACATAGCCCTTACGTGATTACACCAAAACAAAAACTAATGGGCTACGGTAAATAATTATCGGAAACTACAAGTATAAATGTCATTACTGGAGCACAATCAAGGATCAAAATTATGCTTCAAACAGTTGAAACCAAGGAGACCGAAATGAATCTAGGACTGAATTGAAATTCCAATGCTTCGAGATGTTTCAGCATGTTTTCATCAAAATTTCACAGAGTTTCAAGATGCTTCGGTATATTTTGATCAATACTTCAGAATGTTTTGAAAACAAATTCTTAGATTTTTATTTGTCTCCATTCTGTTTCTAAAAAACTTCTGTTTTCAAGGTAACTGAAACAATGCACCGAAATAAATTTTAATCCTTGAGCACAACTAAGAGTTTAACCTTTTTGTACCTAGCAAATGAGGAATTTGACCACTGATCATAATATGACTTCTCTTAAGATCACATTGAGCCTCTCTGACTTCTCCTACAATTTGGGATTAGATATCCAGCTATTGAGCTTCTCAGATACTATCTAGCATTGGAAAATAATCTCCATTGGTGTTGCTTTTGAAATCAGGGTTCTTTCACTATACTGAGGACTTCGCAAATTTTTAGAACAGTATCTTTGCTTTAGCCGCCTAGAGCAGTCACTCTACAAATACAGCTATTACTTTATTATAGAATATAGGGGAAGAAAATCTAAACACATACCAATGGTCATTAGAAAGGAATCAGTGGATCAGACATCTCATTTCTCTCATGCTATGCTCACCTTCCAAAGAGACCTTTGACTAATCCTTTTTTGGCCTTCTTCCTTCCCATAAATCCAAGTAATACTAATGCAAAGAACAATTTCCAGCCAAAGATAATACGCCATCAGTTCTCTCAAAGTAGTCCTTTCTCATCGTGGCACCTTTTTTGCTTTCCAGATTATGTTATCTTACAAAATAATCTTCCTGCATTTTTCACAATTTCATGAAATAATTGCCTAAATGTTTATTTCTGATAGATCATGTCTATTGTTTTGACACTTCTGCATCCTGCAAAAAGGACTGTGGAACTTCTTTAAGAATTGTGATGCACATTGTAGCTTCTCTCAACTGACTATAGTATAACCACCACAACCTAGTTTGATTTATAGGGTTTTTTTTTCAGACATAAGAAGATAAAAAAAAAAAAAAAAAGCTCTCCTACTTCCCCTGACAATTTGTTCTTATGTTCATCTTAGAAACTCAAGTGGTAAAAAACTAATGCGAAAGGAAGAAAAAGCAACATTAGTTAATATATAGCATCATGTTACAATATAATCGTGAGAGACATAATTCAATGAAATGCCAAATATAACGGGTTGACTATGAAACTTAAGAAAATCATAACAAGAGAAAACTAATCTCCACTAGATAATAAAGATACTAACATTGACGTAACTCTATGCATTACCCAATATTAACTACTTTGTAATGCTTCAGAAGCTATATCCTATTTACATCAACATGTTTGGAAGCCTTTTAAGTTTTAAGCCATTCCAAATAAAATGATAAATTCACAACAATGAGAATTCAAATCAGTGAATTTGAACAAGGTAATCAATTAAATTGATACTGTGGAACTGTTGTATTAATTGAGAATCAACTACTCACTTTGACGTCCCGATGAATGTGCCCATGCTGATGGAGATACTCCAAACCCTTCAAAACCTCACGTAATATAGTTGCAATAACAACCTCCTCAAAACCATCTGGATATGCAGCTTTCAATATGTGAAGACAAGAACCCCCATCCATATATGGCATGACAACCCACAAATTATGATCACTAACAAAAGAGCAATGTGATTTAAGGACATTAGGGTGGTCAACCAGAGTCATTAATTGCACTTCACGAAATATATGATTCTGCAGGGTTGACAAAGAAAGTAGTCAATAAATCAATCTTACCAACAAATATAAAATTTAGCATTGCCAACTAGACAATTTGTTTCGAGTGCAAAAGCAGTTATCCCAAACTCCAAATTTTAAACAGAAACACTGACTATCCTTGAGCATATGCCATGAAACCATAGATAAATAGAACTCGAAACAAAAGCTGAAGTCGCATAGATTTATAAATAGTAATTCATCACCTTGCAGCAGTGTACAATCAGAGCTATACAAAAAACTTAAGTTTCTTTCATACCAAGGGAAAAACAAAACCTACACGAACTATAACATATGGTCTCTCTGCAATTCCATATACTGCATTCAAACTTATTCAATCTTAATAGTACCTTATTCCAACAAAATACTCAAAATGAGACAAGAGCATTGGAAGGGAAAAATACAATACAACTTAACATATGCACTTTTTAACTTTTGTCATCTGAAATTAATATTTCTTTTTTTTTTCCCTCATTTCTCACGACCTACAACAACTACTAAAGTTCATCTTAACTTCAGCTAGTGTGACTGCCAAGTTCCATGGAGCTAAGAATTTCAGTATCAAGCAAAACATTATACAACAAGAAATTCACTTGTTGTTTGATAGCTAAATGCACCAAAAAATTCGCAACCAAGGGTACTTGGTAAACAAGTTGAAACAGACTGCTTCAAGAATTCAAAATAGCCGACATTCGATATCAGATAAAACCGTAACATGTAATAGGCACATATAAGCATCCCAATGTAACTGACAACTGAGAAATTACCAGATCACAGTGGTCGCGTTCAAAATCAAGAATTTTGATAGCCACGATCTCATGGAAAGGAATACAGAGAGCCCGATGAACCGAAGCGCTCACGCCCTGCCCTACCTCCTCATAGAGAGTATAATGCTCAGCTCCAACTGGAAACTTCTTCTTCTTCTCCATCATTGATCAAAACCTCTTTGGCTATCTCTACAATAATAATATTCGCTACTGAACGTCGAACAACACGCAAATGCAGCTCTCCGGCGATTTACAGATCCAAATCTCATGCAAGTTCCTCTGCAAAAAAAAAAAATTTAAAATTCCAAATACAAAGAACACAACAACTTTTTTTGTAAATTGAACCGATAGTTGAGGAAAGACTTACTGGAATTAACTCATGATCCATGGTTTAAATATAAATAATCAACTTCTGGCAATCAAAACGGTCAAATTGAGGTCATCTGATGAGAGAGAGAGAGAGAGAGGAAAGCTTAGAGGAGGGGCCATCGATGACGAGGTTATTCTTTTACGCTTTCTCGTGAGAGAGAAAGACTCGCTTACCGGTTCGCCGCTAAAGCAGGAAACGTTTATATGCAGAAATCCCGCCACATGTTATGGGAAATACTCAGACCCCTTGCTAGTCATATTTATTTGCAATCAGAGTTCTTCTTTTTTGAATTTTATTAACCATTATTTTTACAAAAAATATAGTTCTTTTTTTTAATTAAAATTAAAAATATTCGAAGGGACAACCAAGACAAAAATATGGTTTAAAACCTCTATTCCTGAAAATACATACTTTAAACTTGTGCTTTTAAATATAAATTACATTTTTTTGATAATTTTTTACTTTAAAAATGTGAATTTAAAACACGATAGGTAAATAACTATAATTTAAAAAATAAATTAGATGGTATGAAAATTCAGTGAAATTAAATAATCACATTACATATGCATAAAATAAAATAAAAAAAATATTCAACCTTAGATTTGTATATGACACTAATAATATAACTTTAAATTATCCATTAAAAATTGTAAATAGAAAATTTAAAACATTACCGAGCAAGATTTTAGGGTTCAATTTGAATTGTATTCGAAATAATGTTTAAATTGTAAAAAATATAAATTACAAAAAAGAAAAAGTAAATCGCATGCACCACATTAGTAGATTTATTCAAAGGAAATTAAAGGGTGATTTTTTGACAAAATGAGCACCATAATCTAATTGCAGTGTGACATTAGAATTATTTTAATATATATAGTTGGGTATTACATGTAAATTTAAATGATATTATTTTTATAAAAAAATGTCAATTATATGTATAATTAAATTAAATAATAATTTAGGTGTCAAATAATTAATTTGTATTTTAATTATTATTAAATTTAATTATTAATTTATTCTATAAATTTTTGAGTATATAATCTGTCATTTATTTAGATATCTCTCCGACCTTTTAGACATTTTAACATCTAATTATATATTACAGAATTATTAATTTTTATTTTACTTTATAGGTTAATTAAATCACTTATAATATTATTATATACAAAAAAAATATAATATATATTTGCCCGAATAGGAATTTACTTTTTCATATGGATACAGATAATTGTAAGTATAGATATAAATTAAAAATATAATATGAGAAATATAATTTTTAAGAGTGGATATTAAGAATTCTTATATATTTTGGGGTGCAGAGTGTAATTCTTCCGAAATTGAACACTCAACTCCATGAGTTCCATTATTTCCTGCAACACGTCCTTCGTGATTCTCTCCCCCGCGATCCGTCATAGAATGCTGTTTTAGGGTTTTGGTTTCTTTTCAGTTGGATTGAAAGCTCCTTTTTCAACTCTCTGAACATTTGATCCAAAACTCAGTTATTCTCCGAAATGAAGCTTACTGTGAAGACTCTCAAGGGCAGCCACTTCGAAATTAGGGTTCAACCCACTGACACCGTGAGTTCTTCTCTCCCTCTCTCTCTATATATGTGTTTGTGTGTGTGTGTATTTATATTATTTATATAATACACCTTTGCATGGCGGATTTAGTTTCTAAACCTTGTCAAATCGTTGGTTAATATGGCGACTTTACTGAACCGTTTGATGTGTAAATACATATGGTTATTTGTGGGCAAAAGGTGTCCGAAATCAAGGAAGCTCGAAATATACAATACGATGTACCTTCATGTATTATTTTCTGTAGTTTTTACAGCAACAAGTGCAGAATTAGGGTAATGCAGACTCAGAGAATCTTAGTACTGTGATTTTAGTGATTGATACATAATAGGGTTGTTTGGGGAATAATGGTGGGCATGGTCGGTTGATTAAGGAGAGCTACATTTCGTTTATGCAGATCTTTAGATTGGCTATACAGTAATAAAATGGTCCATGACATTGCCTGTAAATTGAAAAACTGGAGAGTCTGACATGTGTGTGCCACATTGGATTATTACAGCACGAAGGATTAGGTTTCTTCGGAGAGTAAATATTGCACGTCCATTTACTAAGCTTCTGTATGCAAACTAAAATATGGGTCCGAAAATTTAGAAACTTTGGAGAACATGTCTGTGATCACCAATTAAGATTACCTCATACATGTTGGTTGAATTCATATTTTTACTGGAATGTAATTGATGGTTATGTGTAGAATCCACATGCTATTCCTTCGTTAGTGTGCTGTAGTATTGGATGACCTATTCAGATGATTGTTCGTGGATGATTGAACTTCAACTTCAAATAATACTAGATCATGGTGGTTAAGAAAAACATTGAAGATATACAAGGGAAAGACAATTATCCATGTGGGCAGCAATTGCTGATTCACAATGGGAAGGTCTTAAAAGATGAAAGTACACTGGCAGAGAACAAGGTCACTGAAGATGGATTTCTTGTTGTCATGCTTAGCAAGGTATACTTTTCCTTCTGTTTTTTTTTCAGTTTTTTGGAACTTCCGAACAATGTGACTTCTTATTGCTTTTGGTCAAAGTTATTTATAGCTTCTTGTGCTCATATTGCCAGGATTGTCAACTTGAAGTCATGATATGTAATCCTTTCTAGTCATTTTTTTATCATATTTCTCTGTCATCTTTTTTATCTCTACAGAGTAAACCTTTGGGATCAAGCGGGACATCATCCACACAGGTAATATCATTTATTGTGCTGCTTTTGTTTAAAGGAATCATAGCTTTGTTCTTGTTCTTTATGATGACCCAATTACTGTACCTATGAACAGCCTGCTTCCACAATTGCACCAACTTCAAGTCCTGCTCCTACTCCTGCTCCTGAAGTTCCTTTACAACCACCGTGAGTTGCACTGACAAGCATCTGGAAGATGTTGCTTTGGGATAAATTGGTTATCCACTCATCGATCTTGTGAATATTTTTGTTGCAGGGCCTCTGAGAGTGCTGCTTCTGATTCTTTGGTGGCTTCAACTAGGTGTGGCTCAATAGAGAGTTACCTTTATAGATATTTCATATTTGTGTTCACTGTATATTTATGGAATTTATGGATGAAGGAATACGGGTTGTTGAGGAACTTGATAGTTGATACCACAATAACTGTTTTTTTACTGCAGACCTTCTGATACATATGGTCAAGCTGCTTCCAGTTTAGTTGCTGGTAATAATCTTGAGCAGACTATTCAACAAATAATGGATATGGGCGGTGGCAATTGGGATAAAGAAACTGTTACCCGTGCACTTCGAGCTGCTTACAACAATCCAGAGAGAGCTGTGGATTACTTATATTCTGTATGTTCCCAATATTGTCTCCATCAATTATATTTTTGCATTTAGCAACTGATTCATCTCATTTTTCAGGGTATTCCAGAAACAGCAGAAGTTGCAGTTCCAGTGGCTCGTTTTCCTGCAAATCAGGCAACTAGTGGTGTCAATCCCATTACTGAAACAGGTGCAGCTCTTGCACCTGTCTCCGGGGCACCAAATTCTTCTCCCTTGAATTTGTTTCCTCAGGTCTGACATTCGTTAGATGGAGTCACTTCCTATTTTTACTTTTCTTCACTTCTAACCTTGTACAAATCTAAATAAATCCAGGGGACACTTTCTGGTGCAAGTGGTGTTGGTCTTGGATCCCTTGATTTCCTTAGAAACAACCAACAGGTCCAGTTCCTGCTTTATATTTAGGTCATTCCTTGAGTTGAGAAGCATCTACTATGGGATCGTTGTGGCAAAGCCTTTTTGTTTAAGTACTCTACCTGCTTATTAGTAAGTAATGTTTGCCTGCTTTGTTGAAAGATGCATCCCTATTTTGCTTTGTTTGCATTTCAGTTCCAAGCGTTGCGTTCAATGGTGCAAGCAAATCCACAAATTTTGCAGGTGTTTCTTTTTTTATTCTTTTCTTTGGCTCTTTCTCATTTCCATTATTTAAGAGTCGTAAGCTGTTTCTTCTTTACAGCCCATGCTTCAGGAGCTTGGAAAGCAAAACCCTCAACTTTTAAGACTGATTCAGGAACACCATGCAGAGTTCCTTCAATTAATAAATGAACCTGTTGAAGGTTCTGAAGGGTGAGTGTTTTGTTGGTCTTAGTTTTTGTAAGAAGTGAAAATACTTATTATTGAGAATAGAAATAAGAAGACCGAGTGTTGAACTCGAGGAGGGGTGTAATGGCCCAGAAAATTGACTAGGTGGTTCAGTATCATTCCTTCAAGTCATTCACTTCATTCTGTTTGCACCACAGCTGTTCTCATTATATTTGGCATGCCATGAGGCATGGATTCTCCTCCTACACTGCTCAAATTCTCTTCACATATTCATTTCCTTTTCTTTTTTATACGTTTTGCTGTATTGTTGTTGCTTATCATGGCATATACCTACCTATCCCATATCTGGACCAGGCTTCTTACCTGGCACATGTTGTGGCTCCCCCTTGCCCTGTCTATAAAAACATGACAATTAGTGCTTTCTTTGCTATGAGAATATCTAATATATCTGAGCTATATTCCCTAGGACTTAATACATCTCTACTTCATTTCCAAATCTCAACTGTTTATTGTGGTTCAATCTGCTGATTGGGATAGCGCTAACGTTTTTCCTTTTAGGGATTTGCTTGATCAACCTGAGCAGGACATGCCTCATGCCATTAGTGTCACACCAGCAGAGCAGGAAGCCATTGAACGAGTAGGGATTCCTTCCACACAGCCACCACCCCTACTTTTTTTTTTTGAAAAAGAAACAATATTATATATGCCTGCCTTAAGGTAGCATTAGTCTTGTATATACTGATAGTTGTCTTTGGCATTTCCAGCTTGAGGCGATGGGGTTTGATAGAGCCCTTGTTATTGAGGCCTTTTTAGCCTGTGACCGCAATGAGGAATTGGCTGCTAACTACTTGTTGGAGAATGCTGGAGATTACGAAGACTGAGTAATAAACCTCAATTTTGCAATCTCAGATTTTGATTCAGCATCTTTCTTTTCTTCCATTGGGTCTGGGTGTTTGTGAAATTCTCCTTATTTATGGTTTGGATTTGTTTCTTTGGTTGGGATTCACCTTTTCTCTATTGGTTTTCCTAATTAAGTAGCAAGGGTTGGGTTGGTTGAGGTGACCTAGAATATATTTCTCATATAAAACCAAAAAGCTTCTTCGCCTAACGGGAAAAAAATGTAGTTTTTTATGACACTTCATAGAGCAAGAATCAAATGACATTTCAAAAAATTATATATTTCATTTTAGTCATACATTTTATGCGTGTAGCCCTTCTAACAAGCTTCATAGGAGGAAAGAAATATGGCTTTTCCCTCAAATATTTGGCTAATGTGTGGTCATACAAGAGGCTGTCGATCTTCATTTTCCATATCGTCCTTTTGTGATAGAGATTTGTCTCTTTCTTACAACGTAGTTATCAGACCTTATTATTTTGTCATGGAGGGAATCATAGTCCTTTCTTTTAGTACATCTAATTATGGTTTGATTTCCCTGGTTGTGAGTGTCAATCTTCTTGGATAATTAAAACCCTCCTTCCGTCACTTCAAAAACTTTCTGTGAGTGGTCAACTCGCACTATCTTATCTTTTTTTCTGCCAACATTTCATTCCCATGAAAACATTCTCCCCCACTTGCTTGAAAATCCTTACACTGATTTTTATATCATGAATGATCCATGGTCATTGGTGTTGGAAACTAGTGCAAATTTGTTTTGGTTTGCTAGATCTACTGAATCTGGTGTGCCATTTCGTGCTTAACAGGGCTTTGAGGAGAGAGCTTCTTTTCACATGTTTATTTTATATTAGACTCTTGGTGGATAGATGATTAGTGGGAGATTCAACTTCATTTGTTGCAGATACTTGTAAGAACTGTGTTCATTGGATTAATCATGACCCCCAGGTTTTTTTTAATAATTAAAAAACTACTATTATTCTTCTTTTTTGGTCTGAATCTTGTACTTACTGGGGATCACATAAAATTATACCTGGATTCAGTCCTGCGTAATTTTGCATGCTAGAAGTTTTTGACACCACAGAACAGGAGGACCTCCTCTGGGTGGAATTTTGTGGTTCTACTCTGCTTGATTAGTTTTCTTGCTTTGGGTGGAATTTTGTGGTTTTACTATGCTTGCCTTGTTTTCTCATTTTTGCCTTGCATTTCCTTATCAATTTCGAAAAGCTTGCCTTGCAGTTGTGGCTTTGTTGTTTGCATACACATTTATGCTTCAGGTTATTGCACACAACCTTGTAACCAAGTTATATTCATGGGGGACTACGGGCCGAGGTTTCTTGTGTCCAGGTTGTTTTGGAGAAAATTTTTTGTATCAAGTTTCATTAGGTTTGATATATTGACGAAAACCCCAGTGCATGCACCTCTTAATCATTGTATCATCTATGGTAGAATAATTAGTGACTAGTGATCTCAGTACTGGGGCTATTAGGATTGGTACCATGAAGTAGTCTTAAGGCTTCTGATGAAATGTCTCGATGTTTAGAGCAATCTATATTCAACAAGTAACTTGATATGTAATGCTCAGAAAGGTAGGTATTCTTGGAAAATGTTGAATCTTCATCAAAAGGGGCTTTGTACTACGACTTATTCCCACACACAGACGCACATGCTTACAAATACGACTACAACATTTAGTATGCTTGCACATCGTGGAATGTTATGGTTTTCTTCTCTCATGAAAATGCTTTATTCCTTTTATTTTTTTTTGTTTCTTAGGTAAGGTAGTTTCAAATTAATATGATCAATGTTGTCTGGAGTTTTTGTGAAACCACGCAACGCCATCAGAAATGCAATGGCACTTTTAAGTCATCATTCTTGGTTCTGCATATATTCTTGGTTTTGAGATATTTCGGTAGGATTCGAGTTGTTTCGGAATGTTTTGACTAATATTTAGGAAATAAATTATCAAAATTTTCTTTGTTTTCATCTTGTTTATGAAATATTTTTGAAACATTATGAAAATACTTTCATTTTCAAACTCACGGAAGCATAATTTGATCCTTGGGCCAGAGTGGATTCAGTGCATCTCTTTGGAGTTTTTTCCTGAAGTCAGTTCCTTCTCTTTCGGGAGTCTTTCGTCCTGAACGAAATGTTGTACTATTTCGGTAGCTAAGGTATTTGGTGTTTTTCATTGGGTAACAAGTTTGATTTAATTTACGTACAAGATCCGTAGGTTGAGTATTATTCATATTAATTTAATCATTAATATGGATAATGATTAAATTAATAGTACGTAAATCATTAATACGGGTGCATCTACCCGGCCAAGGTAGATGCACGGAGCAGGCCCACAACCAAGTAGAAATCAGATTCATTTAAATATTTTTTTCTTAATTTTTTTTTATTTGTATATCATTTATGTATAAGTGGTCAATTTATTTATATACAATATATTTTACTTGAATTACAATAGACATATAATACTTTTATAAATTTATAAAAAAAAATATTATTAGACTCAGATTAAATTACGATATTGATTTTTCTATTGTAGTTTCATCAATTTTAATCATTAGTTATATTTAACATTTTTTTATTGAATGAAAAATAAAAAAAGGGTGTCAATCAAAAATATTAGTACAATATATTATGGGTATCTGGACCCAACCGAACCCAATCCTAAATGCGGAATAGTTAAAAGGGTTAATTGTAAGTTACACCTTGAAAGATAGTTTAAATTTTAATTTAGACCCTCAAAGATAAAAAATTTAATTTGTACCCTCAAAAATAAAAATTTATATTAATATGCACTTAAAATTAAATTGATAAATTATACATAAATCTCTTTATGTTTGTCATTTAATCATTTGGATCCCTTCACATTTAAAATATTACTCCTACATCTCATGATGTTTGTGTATATGTCACATATAACCCCTTTTCGTTTATATAATTTCATACTACCGTTAAAAAATATGATTTTATTCTAATAAAAAATTATAATTTTATATTACTCTTTATTTTATGGATCCAATATACTTTAAAGTTCAAAATCAAGTTTACCATTTGAATGCCCAATAACATTCCAATATTATTGGACATTCAAATAAAAAGCGTGATTTTAAACTTTAGAGTATATCAAACTCATAAAATAAAGGGTAATATAAAATTATAATTTTTTATTATGATAAAATCATATTTTTTAACGGTTATATTAACAAATATCAACGAAAAGGGGGTTATGTGTTACACAAGTACATATGTCATGAGATGCATGAGCAATATTCTAAATGTAAAGGAGTCAAAATAATTAAGTGACAAGCATAAGAGGATCTAAGTATAATTTATTAATTTAGTTTTAGGTACACATTAATACAAATATCTATCTTTGAGGGTATAAATTGAGATTTTTTATCTTTAAGGGTATAAATTAAAATTTTTTATCTTTGAGAGTGCACATTGATACAAAATTTTATCTTTGATGGTACAAATTAAAATTTAAACGATCTTTTAGGGTATAATTTGTAATTAATCCTAATTAAAATTGGATATGACCCTACAGGTCAGTACCCACACCCTAACCCCCACTCCACCTCACCTTTTATTAGGTGTGGATTAGTTGATACGAACACGACACAATCGATTATAAAATTAACACAATTATTAAATATGTATAATAAATAATTTATACTAGTAATGTTTAATACTCATAACATATTAAATAAATTTTCTTTTTTTGTAGATCTTAACACGAATAACTATAAAATGACACGTGCTTTGCTATTTTTCTTTGATGGTGCTAAAATATCATAAGTTTCCTTTATTCGACACGAAATTAAGAGATTTTGGTCTTTGTTTAAATTAAATGAATAAACTCGATACAACATAATTAATAAATAAATCGAATATAAATTAAATTGATTAAAAAAAATATGCCAAACAACTAGTTCATATATTAATTATATACTATACAAAATTAAAATAACATAATTCGTTAAATATAAATTAAAAAATCAAATCAAATATAAATAAAATATTTTTTAACACTGACTTACTAACATCCGACAGACAACCGCCCAAAGTTTGGAATATAAGAACCAGTCTCCAACCCAACACGCAAATGAGTTGTCAACTCATGGAATAACACTACTCATTCCGGTCTCTCTCTCTCTCTCTCTCCACAGTTGGAAAGCGCGTGGACAGTCTGTCCCCGGCATTTCCTCTCGTTGAGCCGAAACACAAGGGCTTATGCGCAGAAAAAAAAAAACAGAGAGAGAAATCCATTCATTGTGAAAAAATAAAAAATAAAGAAACTTTTTGAAATTAGTTGTGGATTTATGCAATAATAAAGCAGAAAATCTCCACTTCAATTCAACGTTGTCATTACCAGATTTCTACGTTATCGATTAGCCGGTAAATCTCTTTCCTATTTTCAGTTCCTTTCTTGCGTTCATAACTGTATACATTTGCTTCGATGTGAAGCTTTTTTAATGTAGATCTTGACTGTATTAATTTTCCCCATTTCGTGAGCTGAGAATGGATTTGATCTTAAACTCCTTTTTTGTTATTATATATTTTTGGATGGTTTGATTGTTCATTATAATTGGATATAGAGAATTAATCGACTTTAAGATGTGATTTTTTTTTTTTTTGGGTTAGTTTTTGATTAAGATGTGAAATTGTTGGCAAGGTTATAGTGTCCTTGTTGTGATTGAAGAGATAACTTAGGAATTTGACTGGAATGTTTGTGAATCGGAGGTAAAAACCAGTTTTACTTTTCGCGGAGTTTTTTGACCCATTAGAAAGACCCAAAATAACAAGATCTATGCAACTCAATTTGAGAACGAAATGCCAGATTAAATATTCAATGAAATGATGATACCACGCATCGGTGAACCCCACTTTCTTAGCTTACATGACGGGAGAGTAGGTAGTTATTATATTATATGGAGGGATAATAATTGATTTTTATGGAGTCTATTTACTTATTTATTAATATATTATTAAATAATCATATCATGTGATATTGTTAACGGTATCACCAATGTATTGAAAATTTTCTCGTAATGCGGGGGATAGATGGGTTCAAGCTCAAAGTTTGATTTTAGGTAGAATATAGTTGAATAGGGGAGGTTCTTTAGGGTAGAATATATGATCTAATGGATTAACATAAACATGGTACAAGCTCTGCAGTACACTGTTTTTTTTATGGTTGATTAGAGTATTATGGTCTCTTGAGCTCTGCCAAATTCCACAATGCTCAGCTGAACTACGGAGATAAGCATTGAATTTATCAGAAAACATGGCTTTTCTAAGCTGGGGTTTAGGGTTGAATAAATGCTGTAGATGAGAAGAAAACAAGCTACCACTTTGAAACAAGACAGGAATTAAGTGTAGGATCACTTGAAATCAACAATCCTTGTACCAAATGATTATTCTGCATTCTTTACATGGAATAATATCGGAATTAAAGGGTATGCTTCTAATTACTTCACTTTAACATGTAAGCTTTTTTATATGGTAATTTGGGGTTGCGAATCCTTACTTGGAGAGGGATTTCAATTGTGATTTGTGAACACCAACCAAGGAGTGTCTTCGTGAGTTTATTTTTTGGTAGTCCATGCCTCCATGGATCTATCCTCAATGGTGGCTGTTATTAGTCGTTGTCATAGCCATCTTGTTGACTTGCCCCTTTAGTCATCTTAATTAGCAAAGGTTTTTTGTCATTGCTAGTCTTCTGATACATTTAAATTTCTAACAGGCATATAAAAACCGTTTAATTTAGTGACTTCTGATTTTGTGGCTATGCTAGGTTGGTCTTGCTATTTTAGAGCCAATACTAATATCTGGAGATGTACAAATTCGTAGTAGCTTTCTTTTACTCGATTGACTTGTTGGAGTTTTATGACTATGTTACTAATAAGGTGTTGTTAATGTTCTAAGGTTCATCCTTTAATTCATTCACGAAATCTGTTTTGAGAAAACTCAATTTACCGATGAACTAAATACTGAACCTCAAGAGTAGTTGGATTTAATATTGCCTTTTCGTTCCTTAATGCCTCATTATTTTTTATTGAAGTTCAACTGAATGAATCTCTTGTACTTAGGTTGAATTGGAACAGTGTCAGAATTCTGTTGTACCCGGGGAATTTCAGTGCATAAGTTATGGTTCTTGACAGCATAATATCTTCCCCGCATCGGTGGTCACAGAACACAATATCTTCACCGTCATTGAGAAGACAATTCTCAAGAGGGAATGATTATGGGGGCTGTTCAACTCTCCTTCAGCGGCACCGCTTCCTGCTCACGGCTCTTGCCCTCCTAGCCTTCCTCTGCACTGTATATCTGTATTTTGCGGTCACCCTAGGCACTGGCGACACGTGCTCTGGGTTGAGTGGGACACAAAAAGCATTGTGTCACATGGAGCAGGCTAAAGCATCTGTGGCCAAAGGGAAACTGAAATTCTTCTAGTATGAAACGGATATCCAGCAGATAGTGGTTTTGTTTACTGTTGGTTTTTTCCTTGGGGGGTTTTTATATTTAGATACCGCATTGGTTGATTCCCATGTTGGTTGTCAGGGGCTTTTCATGAGCTTATTGATCTTAGGTTATGTATACATCAATGGGTTGAAAGATTTGTTTGGAAAAACGGATATCTCAATTGTGAAGATGCAATATTTTGGGCTTTGGTGAAATTAATGATAGCTTTCGCCAAAAAAGTAGTACGAGGAATTTGTAGAAACTAAGAACTCAATCTCTTGTTTAATGTATTTATAGGTCATTTTGTTGTCCTTTCCTTCTATTCTTTTGTTTATTTACCTCTCTCTGCTCGGAAAGTAGTTGCCATGTAATAAACTGTTTCCAAATTCCAGCTTTATAACTGTGTGTGGGGGTGATTTTCGCACAATAAAAGAAAAGGACAAATCTCTCTTTTGGTGAATACGAGATTTACTTAAATGTCGAGGATCCCTAGACAAATGAAGGCGAGAAACAGTATAAGGAGCAGTAATGAATTACTTTTTTAGTGTTCGCGCGATTCCGGCGAGTGGAGAAGGATTTTGTCACTCAAAAAAGAGAGTTAGAAGGGTGTCAGGAGTATTTTTTAGCGTGACCCCTCTAAAGATTAAGTCAGTACGTGAGAGAGAGGATGAAAAAACACCGCTCTATTGTTTGAATCTAGTTTGCGTACCTTTGCTTTGAATTTTTGGGTTCTATTTATACCTCCCTGGATGCGATCATTATTGACATGTGGGCCTCTTGAAAAAAAAGCCCCCAATTAGTCCATTTGGAAGGCGGTGGGCGGTGTTGAGTCATTGGACAGAGTACCTTCCATTTTGCGTGAAAGAGGCTCAGACATTAAATGCTCGGGCTCCTTAGCACTTAATGTTCTTTTTTTTAGGCTTTTCGAGCATTTATTACGTCTCATCCTCCTGAGGGATTATTTAATGCTTAACTGCAATGGTTGCGCAGAAGTGAGGTCATCTTCGTCTATGGGCCCTCGTTTCTAGGCTCTTTACCACGTGTAACATTGTCATTGTGGGTTTGCATCTCTGCCATTATGACTGCTTTGGGAAGACTAATCAATGATTCTTGACCTAGTTTAACTCCAAGTAACAATAGTTGGCATTCTAACACCTCTGCCTTAGGATCCTTAAGCCGAGATGACGTGTTAGGTAACAGGCCTCAGAGGAGTCAATCACACCGAGGATACATGTCGCAATCTAGACTTTTCGAGGTGACATATGTCGAGGACATGTGTCACTTGCAGGTAGGGGTGATTAAATGAGTGACGGGTGAAAAACATGTAAACTCGTATACGATATGTTTAATAAACGAGTGAAAAATTTCAACATGAACACAACTCGTGTAACCCATTTAATTTTAAAAAAAATTTATCAACAAATTTTAATACTTCACTTTTTTTTATTGTCAGCTGTACTTACCTCAAAAAAAGAGAATTTTTTAGCCAAATTTTACATAAAAATCAAACTTGAAGGCTAAAAAAAAGGCAAGAAATCACTGCCTTTTATAGACAAATCAGCCCTCTTATCTTCTCTCATTTGATGATGGGGGACAAAAATAAAAGATATTGATTTGCCTTTGTTTTTGAACTGCTCTTCATCTCCCCTCATTTGTCGTTAAACTACTGTTTTACTTTTTTTGTTTCTTTTTTTTTGTATTAATTTCTTTACTTTTTTTTTTTTTGGCTAATTTTTTTAAATAATTATTAATTTATTATTATATTAATTATATTTAAACGGATAAACATTTTGACAGATCTCACCTAAACACTACCCGTTTATTAAACATTTCTAGCGAGTCAACCCGTTTATCACTCAAACCCGTTAAGATCTCGTCCAAACCTGCTTAATTCGTGTTGATTTGTGTTGGTTAATCGTGTCGTATCGAATTTTGATAGACATACTCGCAGGGACTCTACAAAACCCTTTGTATTAAGGACACGTGTCAGCCTTCGGGACCTCCATACTTCTAACGCCGAGGACACGTGTCCCAATTCAAGCATTCTGAGGGCTCTTGTACCGAGGACACATGTTGGTTTCTACTGATGTTTTAGAAATGTCTCATCAACTGCCCTCAGCCCTTGATCTTCGTACGACATGGGTGACATGGCGTGAAAAGATGAAAGGGCTTTGCCTCTTCCCTTACTGTGCAGTCGTTTTCCCTTTTTTAGAGATTATGTCCATTCAATGCACTTTCTTTCGTGTCTCGTGCACAATGATGGGTTGGTTCTCCTATTTAAGCAGAGCCTTTACTTTTTCCTCCCATTTTTGCACTCTTCGTAAGCTTTGACCCTTCCACCAGAGTTTTCATCTGAGAATCGATTGCTTTCGCCTGAAGAGCCATCGATTCCTCAGAAATCATCAACGAAGGAAGCCACAAATTCACCCTCTGTAGCAGGGTCATTGGGGTTTGGTGAGTTAACTATTTTTTTTCCTCTCTTCCTCTTTTCTGGTGACCATAATCTCTCTACTTTCCCCTATTTCTATTATGGTAGCCTCGTGTAACCCCTAGCCTTCTTTTTCGTTGTTTGTTCCGTCAGTAGTGCCTTTTAGGTTTCCCAACCCTTAAAAGCACCTTTTTTGTGTTATCTTCTTCAGTTATGAGTCATGTCGAGATGTCGTAGTAGTCAGGATGTCAGGGCCGACGAGGCTGAGACCTCCAGGCCGAGGAAGTACACAGTCAAGGTTCGCCAGCAAATCACGAACTTTAAGGCTCACTATTCCATTCTCGTTGGGGTGGCTGTAAATGAGTTCGTCCTAGGACTCCACAACGTCAACGCTGGCACTGAGACGATCATGCTCTTCTATACTAAGGCCATCATGGAATATGGCATTAGGTTCCTTCTCCATTCACTCCTCCTCCATTTTCTATCCCTATTCCATCTCTTCTCGGGACAGTGTTGCCTCAACACCTTTAGAATCATCATGGGGGTAATGGCTCTAAATGAATGCCTTCGAGTCGACCTCGGCTTGGAGGACATCCTCTTCTGCTACGCCTTGTTAAGGGTAATGCCTCTGCAAAGGTTTTACCTCAAAGTCTGAGACCCGTCCATGTACCTTGTGACACATCTCCCTGACTCTGACAAAGGATACAAGGACAACTTGTTGGTCTTTGGTGGTCAGTGGGAGAGAGGAGCCAACTTCGAGTATGATGGTTTGTGGTGCCCCAAGCAGTGGTAAACAACAAATGCATCAGATTCTCTCTCACTTCTCAACTTTCATCACTTTAGGCTGCCTTTGTCTTTGTTCTAATGGCAGAGAGACTTGGCCAGACTTCGAAGTCCTTCAACACTTAGACGAAGAAAGACGCACTCGAGGTTTCCATGTCAAACCGACCTCGCATCACCCTTGGTATGCTCAGGGAAAGGTTTGCCGTACAGGGCCGAGGAACAAGCTCTAACATCCCTCCCAACAAGGGGCGTACTCCCTTTCCTCCTCCTCCTCCTCCACCCCCATCAAATGCCCTAGTCTTACCAACACTAACAGGACGTGGTCAATGCATAATTAGAATCCTCAACATGAGGAGAGGAGATTTAAGCAAAGACATGATGGTGTTGATAGAGGCAGGGACACTCCTATTCCCGCCTCCAACATCGGCGTACACCCCAACCACAACGACGCCCACTTCAACCTCAACACTGACGCCTCCTCCTCCTCAGGTGCCAACTGCCCAAAATGGCATAAAAGGGCCCGAGATCGGGATAACAAGCCGGTGTGAGTGAGGCTATCCTTTTTGATACCGACATGGCTGTGCATCAGGGGTGTATGAGCAAGCAACTCTTCTGCTCCATTATCTAGAGCTCTCTAGTGGTAAGTTTCTACACTTGTAATTTTTTTCCTTCTTTTTGGTTGTAGCCTTTCATCGGTGTGACTATTACTTCCTTTGCTTAATAGACTACCCAACACATCTCGGTCATCGTCGAGCATTTCCATGCCCATCAGGAGAGAATTCAAGAGGGTGAGAGGCTCCAGGCTGAGCTGGAAGCGGTCTGAGGCGCTCTAGCTTCGGTGAAGGAAGATGTGGCTATCCGAGACAAGACTCTGTCTTCCCAAGTAGCCCAGATTGCTAAGCTCCTTAAGGAGAGCAAAGCTACCAAGAGGGATGCTGAGAAGGTGAAGGCATCTCTCATCGACGCAGAGAAGAGGATAACCAAAGCGACAAAGCAGTTGTCGAAGGCGGAGGCAAAGATGACCAAGTTGGAGTAGACTTGTGTCATTCTGACCAAAGAGTTGGACAAGATGAGGGCAAAGTTGGAGGCGAATAGGACGAAGGAGCAAGAGATCGTCGACCATTGTGCCGATGACATCTTGATGGCCTTCGAGAAAAATAAGAAGGAATATTTCAAGGCTGGCTCAGATGAGGCACTTCGAGTTGTAGGGGTCCTTGTCGACTCTGCACTCTTCAAGGAGCACAAGTACATTCCCTTCGAGGAGATAGTGCAAGCCTTTACTGAACTTGTAGTTGAAGATGCTGGAATTTTTCAAGTGTCAAACTCGGCACCAACTATAGAGGTTGTGGCCTCGACACTTGCCAAAGTTGTTCCTCTCCAGACTCTTCCTCCTTCTCTTGCTCCTACTTCTGCTCCTGCTTCTGACTTTGTGCCTGCTCTTACTTCTGGCTCTATGCCTGCCCCTCAGGTTGATGGTTCTACTACTCCAGCCAACGTAGTACCTGCTTCTCACAATGCCAACTCCTTCTCTGCAAGCATCGACGAACTCTTCGGAGACATTAGAGGGGGCATTGGTGGCAAGGTCACTGGACCTCTAGGAGTTTAGATTTTTTTTCTTTCTTTGTACTTTTGTTTCTATTTTTGTAGCTTGAGGGACGCAAAGCCCTCTTTTTCTTTAATGAATATTTTTTTTTTGTTTTCCAAGTGCTTGCCCCTTGTTCTTTCTTTTCTTTTCATTTTTTTCTAAGTGTGATTCCTCAAGGCCAAGGTCATAAGACCGTAGCTGGGACATTCCTACTCCTCGGGTGCTTTTTACCTCGGGTTCCTCTGGGCCGAAATGACGTGTCTAGAAATAGACCTTAGGGAGTATTGAAGCCGAAGATACGTGTCAGACTCTGGGTACTCTGAGGGGACTTCTGTCGGGGACACGTGTCACTGGGAGTATTTCCCTTCTTCGGCTTCATCTTTCTTTCAAAAAATTTGCCAAATGTTTCCCCTCGAGAGATTTTCTCCATCTTGGAGGCTCCATCCCTAGCGTCTTTTGGGGGCAAGTTTGCCTCTTATCTTTTCTAAGGCATTGCCCTCGGGGTCATACCTTATCCAAGAGGCCATGCTCCTTTTATCTCTTTGGAGGCAAGAGTCTCAAGACTCCGCCTCCGTTGTCATGTTCCTTCCATGAGGCATGCTCCTATTCCTCTTTGGAGGTAAGAGTCTTAAGACTCCACCTCCGGGGCCATGCCCCTTTCTAGGAGTTCATGCTCCTGTATTTCTTTGGAGGCGAGAGTCCCAAGACTTCGTCTCTAAGGCCATGCCCCTTCCGAGACAGTGCACTTAGCATAAAATGAGCCTTTATTTCTCAAAAATAATACTTCATCAAATTCATTATATTCGAAGTTTTAATTATAACATTTTCTTCCATATCTTCTAACTTGTATGAACCCGAAGCCTCCTACTGATGTGACTCAATACAATCATTTCCAATTAGGTACCATCTTTTCATCGGTTGGGTCTCAGTTGTGTTTTCAACTACTTTTCTAAGTATCAGGTTGCCCACTTGGAATCCTCGAGGCTTGACATTTTTGTTGTAGATCCTAGACACAACTTCTTGATCCTTAGCTAGTCTCAGGGTAGTCATCTCCCTTCTCTCCTCCGCGAGGGTCCATGTTTAGGCTGAGTTGATGATTATTGTCTCTAGTGTCAAAGGCCTGCATTCTTACGGTAGGGAGGCCTACTTCAAGTGGAATTACTGTCTCTACTCCGTACGTGATGGTGTAAGGTGTCTCGTCCGTTGAGGTCCACAGAGTAGTCCTGTAAGTCCAAAGGACGTTCAGGATCTCATCCACCCATTTTTCCTTAACTTTATCCAACCTCTTTTTGATTCCATTGACGATTATGTTATTTGAATATTTCGTCTGCCCGTTGGCCTGAGAATATGAGGGCGTTGAGTAGTAGTTTTGGATTTCAAGATGCTCACAAAAAGACTTGAAAGACCCTCTATTAAATTAAGTCCTATTGTCTGATACAAGTGCGCGGGGGACCCCAAATCTTGCCACTATGTTCCTCCACACGAATTTTTTGGTGTCCACATCCCTGATATGAGTCAACAACTCTGCCTCGACCCACTTTGTGAAATAATCAGTCCTTACTATCAGGAACTTCTTGTCTCTAGGAGTCGTAGGGAGGGGTCCAACCAAGTCGAGTCCCCATTGGACAAATGGCCAAGGACTGGTTAGTGAGTGTAGGTTTTTTGCTGGCTGTCGGATGAAGGGAGCAAATCTTTGACATTGATTGCATTTTTTGATGTAAGTTTGCGCGTCTCTTTGCATCCGCGACCACTAATATCCTTGCGACATGATGCGGTGGGTCATCGACCGTCCACCCGAGTGCCTCCCACATATTCTTTCATGCACTTCATACAAGAGGGGCTCTACTTTATCCTCGCGAACACAAAGTATATAAGGTCTGGAGAACAACTTTTGGTATAACTTCTGATCTAGGGAGGCCCAGAACGTCAAGGCTCTTATCTTTATCTTTCTGGATTCCTTAGGACACTCAGGGAGTTCCCCGATGACAAAGAACTTGAGTAACAGATCAATCCAGCTAGGGGACTCCTCCCCTTCCTAGATGGCTACCATTTCGGAGACGTCGTCTATGTTGGAGCTGGGAAGAAACTCCACAATAATCCTTCGTGCCATGTCAGAGTCCAATGCCGAGGCTAGGCATGTGGATCAAGGACATGACCTCGTAGTGATAGGCTTTCATCCTCGGATCCCTTGCTTCAAATTCTCCAATGATCTAGTTGACCACCAATAAGCAATCGCAATGGACTATTAACTCTGCGGCCCCTACTGCATTGGCCAATTTGAGTCCAGAGATAAGAGCTTCATACTCTATTTCATTGTTGGATGCTTTAAAGCCCAGTCGTATAGCTTGTTCTATGACAAGTTCCTCCGAGGAGACTAACAGTACCCCAATTCTAGAACCCTTATTATTGGAGGATCCGTTCACGCAGAGGCTTTAAGAGTGTTCTTGGCTATCCATAAGGGTTTCACCTCGGTGGAAGATGGCTCCCCCTTGGTGAATTCTGCTACGAAATCTGTCAACACTTGACCCTTTATTGTCATGCGAGGTTTGTAGTAAATATCATGTTCCCCCAACTGCATTGCCTATTTTGCTATCCCACCGAAGAGGTTCATCTTCCTTAAGATTGCCTTCAAAGGTTCATTAGTTAGGACGGTGATTGGATGCGCTTGAAAGTAATATCTGAGTTTCTTCAAGACTGTGACTAGTGCCAATGCGAGCTTCTCCAGTGGCAATTACCTCGTCTCTGTATCTACCAAGGATTTGTTGACATAATACACTGGTTTCTGCTCGTGTTCGTGCTCATGGACCAATACGCCACTAACGACGAACTTCGAAACGGCCAAGTAGAGGAACAACATCTCTCCCCTCTCTGGGACGGACAAGGTTGGGAGGACTCTGAAGTATTCCTTGATCCCTCTAAGTGCCCCCTCACATTGTTCATTCCATGTGTCCTTCTTGAACCTCTTGATTTCTTCGAAGAAAGGCTTGTACTTGTTTGACAACTAAGAGATGAAATGATTTAAGGCAGCTAACATTCTAGTAAGTCTCTGGACGTCCCGGATAGTCCGAGGACTGCATATGTCCACGATAGCTTGTATTTGCTCTGGGTTGGCTCTGACTCCACGACGGCTCACTAAACACCCAGTAACTTTCTAGAGCCAACTTTGAAGGCACACTTAGCTACATTCAATTTCAATCCATACTTCTAGAGAGTAGAGAAGACGTCTTCCAAGTCTGCGACATGGTCACCCTATCTCTTACTTTTTGACCTGCATATCATCAATGTACACCTCCATGGTGTTCCCAAGTTTACACTTGAACATTCGATTCATGAATCTTTGATAAGTAACGCTTGCATTTTTCAAACCGAACGACATTACTTTATAATAATAGACCCCCTCGAAGTGATAAAGACAGTCTTCTCCTAGTCAAGTGATGGAGGGGGATCTAGTGGTAACCTACCCTGGCATCCATGAAGCTCATACGCACGTGTCCCGCCGTGGTGTCAACCAATTGATCAACTTTCGGGAGGGAAAATCATCTTTGGGACAAGCGTTATTTAAGTCAGTGAAGTCTACGCAAACACGCCACTTTCCACTCTTCTTCCTGGCGCAGACGATGTTTGATAACCACTCTGAAAATTGTGCCTTCTGGATGGCATCGACTTCCAGGAGCTTTTCCACCTCTTCGTTTATCGCCTAGGTGTGATGCAGCGTTGTATGCCTTGGTTTTTGTTTTACGGGCTTATGAGTAGGATCAATGTGAAACCTGTGAGTTATAACGTCAAGACTTATGCCCTTCATCTCCATGGCGTCCCAGGCAAACACATCTATAATCTTTCTCAAAAAATTGGCCATCTTTTCTTGCTCGGCAGGGGACATGGCGGATCCGATCAGGAAGTATCTCTCCTCATCCCCTTCTACTAGGAGTACCTTTCGGAGGTCTTCCACAGTGCCATCAACTGGATCAATCTGTGGCTCATCAATCCCAGCCGTTAGGACTGTGGTTGCTATTTGTTTAATACTTCCTCTGATGTGTGCTCTTTCTCCTTGGAGGTAACCACAACTTTCATGACGGCATAAAAATAACTTTTCGCGGAGGCCTGATCCCTATAAATCTCCATTGTCCCCTTAAGAGTGGGGAATTTTAACTTCTGGTAGTAGGTGGAGTGCACTACTCCAAGCAAGTGCAACCAAGTTCGCCCCATGATGATATTGTATGGTGAGTTAGAGTCGATCGCCATGAACTCCGTGTCAGTCATGACCAGTCCTGTGGTGACTGTCAGAGTAATCTTCCCTAGGGGTAGGGCAAATGATCCATTGAACCCAACAAGGGGTGTCCTAACCCTGGTGAGATCCTTGGTTCCAAGGCCCATTCATTTTAATACGTCAAAGTACATTACCTCCGAGGAGCTCCCAAAGTCCACCAACGCCCTCTTGACGTCAAATTCACCAATTCGTAAAGTTATAATTAGGGCATCCTCGTGGGAGAGGACGCGCGCCTGCTAGGTCAGCATTGGAGAAGGTGATACCTTCATGACACATTTGGGGCTTCTTACTTGGCTGGCCCCCATCTTTCTCTTCAACCTTCTAGGTGAGCGCTATCCTCTTAAGGTCAGACCTAAGAGTGTCAGTCGTCGGTCACTCTAGGGGATAGACTTGAATGACGTCAATGACATTATCTTGGATAGTGGCCTAGTCCTTAGTAATGCGTGTCTACCTTGGCGGATCCTCTTCAATGAACTCCTTGAGGTGTCCCTCCTAGACTAACTTCTCCAGGAAGGATTTATAAACTCTGCAATCTTCTGTGAGGTACCCCACGTCCTTGTGGTACAAACACCTCGTATTCTGATTCCTAGTAGACAGATCACTCTACATCTTAAGTGGCCACTTAAAAAAAGGCTATTTCTTTATTTTATGCAGAAACTTGTAGATAGGTTCTTTGTGTGTGGTGTGGACCCCTTTGAAAGGAGGGAAAAACACCGTTTTGTTGATTGAATCTGGTTTGTGTACCTTTGCTCTGAATTTTTGGGATCTATTTATACCTCCTTAAAGGTGATCATTATTGACATGTGGGCCCCTTGAAGAAGAAGCCCCCTATTGATCCATTTGGAAGGCAGTGGGCGGTGCTTAGTCCTTAGACAGCGCACCTTCCATTTTGTGTGGAAGAGGCTCAGACATTAAATACTTGGGATCTTGAGCACTTAATGCTCTTCCTTCTAGGCTTTTCAAGCATTTACTACATCCCATCCCCCTGAGGGATTATTTAATGCTTCACTGCAATGGCTGCGCATGAGTGAGGTCATATTCGTCTATTGGCTCTTGCTTCTAGGCTCTTTGCCACGTGTAACATTGTCATTGGGTGTGGGTCTGTCATCTCTGCCATTCTGACTGCTTTGGGAAGACGAATCAATGATTCTTGACCTAGTTTAACTCCAAGTAACGATAGTCGTCATTCTGACACCTCTGCCTCAGGATCCGTAAGCTGAGATAACGTGTTAGGTAACAGGCCTTGGGGGAGTCAGTCACGCCGAGGACACGTGTCACAATCTAGACTCTCCAATGTGACATATGCCAAGGACACGTGTCACTTGCAGATGGCACCGAGGAAATCATTAGTGCCGAGGACACATGTCCATCGCTTATGGGTCCGAGGGACCTTTAGTGTCGAGGATACATGTCTCAATAATAGTGCTCTGAGGGTATGGATGTCGAGGACACGTGTTAGCCTTTGGGACCTCCATGTTTATAACGCCGAGGATAGGTGTTGCAATTCAAGCATTCTGAGGGCTCTTGTGCCAAGGACACGTGTTGGTTTCTGCTAATGTCTTAGAAATGTCCCATCAATATCTTTATGAAGAGACACTTTTTCATTGCTCTTTTTCTAGCTTTTAAATTTTTTTTTATCACACATTAGTACAAGGAGGCAGAGGGTGTTATTAGGCTAACTACGAATGTATTTTTTTTATAGCTTTTATGAAGTGGCTTGTTTGAGAATTTGGATTTACACAATCTCATTCTAGACTCATTTTGGTTCAATTGCACCTCTAATGGTCTCTTTTGGGAGTAAATATTGGGTGTAATGGTTAAATTATGTTAGCAGTGCTACATAGCTGTAATCATTCAATAGAAAAACTACTAAATGGACCCTATTTTCCATACATGGAATTGCTTATGTATTACGTGATTGAGCGGTTATGATTTTTTGTAGAATTCACTCACAGAATTGGTCACTTATTAGTGAACGATTACACGACGTGACCTTGCTGACGTAGCGTAACCATTATACCCAATATTTTCTTGTCTTTCAGGGGCAACAAATACTAAAAGTGTGGGTCATATTATGCACTTTTTACAGACTGACCATATAGAGATGGATTTTTTGGAAGTTGATACACTTTTTATAACTTATTTGACTTTAAGTACTTAAAAAATATTTGACAAAAAGTGCACTTTGGAGCAGAGGGACCAAAGTATCCCTAACATCATCACATCACTATTGAAAAAATCAGATAAGGAAACCAATTAATTTGAAAACTAAAACTCTTAGGTGGTGTTGATTTGTATCTTAAAACCAGTTTTTTGTTCTAAAAACACAAATTTTTGTGAGATTTTGTTTGGTTAGCAATTTTCAAAAATAAATTTTTTAAAAATTAGGAAATGAGAACAAAAAATAGAGAACAAGAATTAGTTGTTTTGTAGATTTTTGTTAAACTCATTTGAGAATTGTGAAAACACGGAGAACACTCCTCTCTCTTTAATGAAGTCTCCCCTTCGAACTTCCTCAACAACAAAATAGATCCTAATATAAAAAGATTTTTTGTTTTGCCTTTCTTCCTCTCTTTCTCCCTTTCCACTTCGACGAAACCAGACAAAACACACCTATACACACACAGTGTCTTATTCGCGATCTCTGGAGAAAGCATCGTCTTGAAATACACAAACATAACATCTTCAAGCCTCCCTTTCTCTCGCTCTCTTTCTCTCTCTCTCTCTCTCCAGCATTGACTCTAGATTTGGGTTCCTTCGACGATCTCTAACGAAAAGATTTTCAGCGTTTTTTTTTTTGTCAAGTTTTCTTCAAATTTGGGTCGATCTCCTTTAGATCTGGGTTGCCCTTCTTGAGATATGAGTTGATCTTCTTCAGATTTGGGTTGATGTCCTTCAGATATGGGTTCGATTCCCTTTGATTTTTTTTTTCTTTTTTGTGCTAAATCATGTGGCTTCAAGGAATCATCTCAGATGTATTGTTGCTTGGATTATTGTGAATTTTTTATTTGTTTGAACGGTGTGTTGGATTTTTGTCGTTAATGATTTGGGTTTATTGAATTTTCTGTGTGTGAATCAAAGATTTGGGTATGTTGAAGCCACTGTGATGGTGTATGTTGAGGCCAAAATTTCTTTTATTTTTTTTTATTTTATGAAGTTTAATTTATTAGAAAATTTTTATATGAAACACTCAAGCCAACACATGTTTCATTATTTTTTTTTCCCATAAAACTGTCTTTGAAATCATATAACCAAACAAGTTGTTCGTCTAAAAAAACCATCAAAAATATTTTTCTAAACTAATACTCGAAAATTATTTTCAAACACTATTTTTTGAGATACAAAGCAAACAAACCCTTAAATTTTAGAGTTTTCTTATACACACACACATATACAAGACTTAAATAATTTTTAAATTTCTTAATTTGAAATATTTTCCAATTAGTTTTAAAATTCTTAAATTTTAGGATTTTCTTATATTAGAACCATTTCATTCTCTCTCTCTCATATAAAGCTAAGATAAGGATTATTTTTCTCTCTATATATATTTTGTGACAACAAAATTGTGACACATATTGTGACACAAATGTCACACTGTTTATAAAATACATATACAAAGTTGGACCACAATGAACATTATAATATGACATCAATGTCCTAATACATGTTTTAGCACATGAAAAGTATCATAGTGTGATCAAGAGATTGACACATTGTGGGCATCACAAATGTGACATTAATGTCACATTACATGTAGACACCATATACTAGATTTACACATAGATGATATCACACTGTGACTCCAATGTCACATTTTATACACACATCACATAAAGATTCAAAAACACATGGTGAGAATTACACTGTGAATCTAATGTCACAATGCAACTACACATCATATGCATTGTTTTGTCATGGTGTGAGCATCAAAAGTGTGACTCCAATGTCACACTGTAAAACAAACATCATATGTAGTGTATTTGCATTGGATGAGTATCACACAATATGACTTAAATGTAACACTGCATAAACAGAGAGAGAAAATAAAGATGAGAGAAAGAAAGAGAATAGGGAAAAGAGAGTAACTATGGGAGAGAGAAATAGAGGTAGAAAGAGAGAGAAAGGGAGAGATATTAATGGTGAGAGTCAATATACAGAGAGATAATAGGAAATCTTTTAAAACTAATGAAATCCTTTCAAAATTGAAACAAATAATTATTCTTTAATTTAAAAAATCACTTAACCATTAAAATTAAATCAAACAAATAAAAAAATTATTCCAATAAAATAGGAAACTGAATACAACAATTAACTGCCTAAATTATCTTCTACGAATAAAAAAAAAGTGCTTTTATGTAAATGAAATATTTAAAAAAAGTTAAAGTGCATTTGTTCACAAAACATTTATACAAAAAAGAACTTATATACAAAAAATTTATATTAAAATACTTCTACACAAATAACTAATGTATAGTGTACATTTTCATAGTTTTGTGACATTCAAAATATGTGAGTCCAATCAAGAAGCCCAGTATCATATATGACCGGCCCAGAAATGGAGCAAACCCAACAAAATCCGAACAACAACTGAGAAGAATCATTGAAATTCATGAGTCGTTTAGTAACGTTTTTATTTTTCGTGTCTTCAAAAAAATTAAAAACAGAGACAATTCTTGTCTCTATTTTATGATAAATACTGAAATAAAAAATATGTTTGAGAGTCATTTTACCTATTAAATTATGAGAATAAAAACAAAAAACATGTTTGGTAACTATTTCAAATTTTATTCTAAATATGTTTTATAATATCACATACAACAAAATACAAATCCAAAAATTCCTTAACCCAAAACATCAACTAATTCACCAAAGAAAACCTAAACAAACGGCCCCATACACTACAATTTGCCCATGTTGCTTAAATTTTTTATATATATCACCCACTGAATTTTCATCATGTAACCTTAGCAGTGTCGTTGCCCTGTCCTTATCAGTCCAGCAACAACACAAGGACCATCATTTGCAGAGGCAAAATGGAAAACAAATATGCTCAAAGGCTTGAATGAGGAAAACAATCTAATAGCTTAGTGCCATTGACAATAAAATTAGCACATCAGACAAATTTTTTGTTCCCATTATTTTGCCTTTGTCCCTATTTTTTTCAAAACAACTAATATAAACTAAAAATAAAAACAGTATCCAAACATATTTTTGTTTTCATTTTTAAAAAAATTAAAAATAAAAACATAAAACAAAACAAAGAGTCCCTCAATTTTCCTTCGAGAGAATCGCACTTTGTGGCCCAAAGATTTTAAAACTTCTAATTTATACATTTAAAGATATTTTCTATGTGGATTTAATGCAAAGAATATTAGAAGTTGGTGTGAGCCCACATTGCAACTATTACTCTGCGCTTAAAAACACTCTATAATATTAAAAATCGAATTGTATAATATTTTATATTTTAAATAATCATTATTTTATTTTATTATTTAATTAAAAATTAAAGTGATCAGACAAAAAATAAGAGAGAAATAGAGGAGAGAGAAGAAAAAGATAAGTATTTATTAGTGAAGTTGTTTGATATTGAGAAATATGTCGGTTGAGTAGTTTGACATTAGGATTGTGTAGAAAAAAAATTTGGGGATAAATTTTATATTATTGAATTAAAATAGATGAAAATTAGATAAAATTTTAACTGTTATTGTATTGAGAATTCAACTTTCTGACTCTAATATTAGATAAATTAAATTTTAAAGATATAAATAAAAAATATTAAAAAAATTGGGGGTACAAGTGTCATTTTCCCTTTTTCTTTACACCATCTTCTTCAGTTTACAGACGGAATCAAATGATTCAATCTCCATTGTTTCATTAACCAGCTCACCTGCTCTGCAACGCCTCTCCACTCCACAATTCCTTATTTTGCCCTCAAATTTCATTTATTCAAACCCCTCAATCTCATGGTCTTTCCGTAATTTTCCCTTTCAATCATGGCGGAAACTTCCAGATTCCACCATCGCAGCACACTCGATTACAAGCGTTTAATCCCATCATTTCTCACTCTCATTTGGACCCTTGGATTCTTTCTGATCATCATATGGCAACGCACAGCCGTAGATCGGATCTTAACGTTCCGTCGCTGGTCTTCGCCGCCGACGAGGCCCATCCCGAAGCTACGTCCTGTGGTCTTCAACTTGACCGATTTCGGAGCAGTTGGCGATGGCGTGACAGTAAATACAAGAGCATTTGAGAGGGCAGTGTCGGAAATCGAAAAGCGAGGTGGCGGTCAGCTCAACGTTCAACCTGGGGTTTGGCTTACCGCGCCTTTTGATCTCACGAGCCACATGACTCTCTTTCTTGCTGAAAATGCCGTTATACTTGGAATTGACGTACGTACCCTCCCTTCTGTTGTTTATGTTCTTTGTTTTCGAGCCCTCTGTTTGGGTCGCGATAAAATGTAAGAAAATAGTGTGTAAATTGGAGGGTAAGTGTTGGAGTATGTGGAGGGAGTGCAAAGAGGCAAAACTAGTACGTTATATCCGTCAATAAAAGCCAGCTTTCATCAGTACATGAATTAGTACAGGTTTTATACTGTTAGATCCGTAGTCAGAAGACTGTCTGGAATGGATTTCTAATCTCTTCCTGAAATATGATGTTATGAGGATCAAAATTTTATTTTGAAAGGGTAAATAAAACTGGAAACGAAGGAGAGATATCAAAATTCTTAAGTTGTAAGGTGTTTTGGAATGTTTGAATGCGCCTTGCAATGTTTTGTAGGGTTTCGATCATGTTTCCGAAATAAATTTTCTTATTGTGTTTTCAAAACATTTTTGTTCTGAATCGTTTACTAGGTGATTGAAACAATGTACTGAAATGAAATTATGATCCGTGGGTGTTATAGTTTGGATCAGTTGAGAACGGAAATCATTAATTCACATCGTAGTTATTGTTTTCTTGACCTTTTCTTGTATATTGTTCTCATGGATCTCATATAACAGGATGAGAAGTATTGGCCATTGATGCCTCCTTTGCCATCATATGGATATGGAAGAGAGCATCGTGGACCTCGTTATGGAAGTCTAATCCATGGTCAAAATTTAAAGGACGTTATCATAACAGGTCAGGTTAATGGCATTTTGATCTGCTCCTCATATTTTGGTGTTAAATCTTTTACATCCAAGTCCAAAAGCTCTGCCTGTTCACCAATTTTAAGAGAACCATAAAAGTATATCAGAATAAGACTTAGAAACTGGAAGTACAGTTTAGCAATAGAGGATTTCTTGCTATTTTTGATGTGAAAGGGTTCAAAGTCTCAACCTGTTTATTATGACGAGGTTCCGAGGTTCTAGTTAACTGTTAAAACTGTTGAAAACTGATGTTTAATCTGATTAGAACATGTCAAGACCTATCCCGTGATTGTGCTTCACAAATCCGCCAATCATCCTGGAAAGTTCTTACTGGATTAGACCTTGCACCAGCTTGCATGCAGAGAGTTTCCTTTGTTCAGATTTGGACTCTGCACCTTAGGTAGGATACTGAGATTCCCTATAAGCTAAACAACTGGGGGTGAGCTCAGAGTAGTTAACATAAAAAGAGGAGTAAGAGATATAGTGTCATTGTCTAATGATCAGTGCGAGTATAAATCCCCTTTTCGGTGTTATTCGCGTTAAAAATTTAATACCCAAAGGCAACACTCTGGAATATTCGGAATGCCTACTGATGACTGGTATGAAGTGATATCCTTAGCAAAAGGAAATTTAAGTTGCTTCAGGTTTGCCTATAGGAATTGTGTAACTTCATAAGTATGTTTTGTTTCTTTCTTCTTGTGTCCATTTTAAGGTTGAATTGATGCTCATTATTAGTTTATTATCGGGATTAAAGAGGCATCTTTCTCTGGTTGTCGACGTTGGATCTTGGATTCCATATGCTCCGCTTTAGCCAAATATGGTTGAAAGAAGCAATATATCACTTCATTCTAATTCAAAAAGTGAGCTCTGATGGTAATGGTTCTATAATTGACCAACAGGACATAATGGTACTATCAATGGACAAGGTCAAACGTGGTGGAAGAAGTATCGTAAGAAGCTTCTCAAGCACACGAGGGGCCCCCTTGTGCAGATTATGTGGTCAAGAGACATTCAAATATCTGACATTACTTTGCGTGATTCTCCATTCTGGACGCTCCACCCTTATGATTGCCAGAATGTTACTATTAGAAATATTACTATCTTGGCTCCGTTGTTTGACGCCCCAAACACCGATGGAATAGATCCTGGTATATTTGCATTACTCGTGCTTTTAGTCATTCTTTCCATTCGATTATATGATGAGCCACAATGCTGCATGTAACTCTCTGGTCCCTAAATAAGCATATACCTCGTAGCCTGTGGCGCACTGGTTTAAAGTCAGAGTTGCTTAATAGCATCATTCTGGCAGGGAAATGAAACAGAATCTACCTGCCTAACATTATCATCAGCCATGGCTGGAAATAGTAATCTGTTTAGAAGTTTCAGAATTATCTTGAGACCTTAAGTTCCTCTTCCGATAAGAAAATGGCTATTTTGCGTTAAACTGTAGTATTGGGCCACTTGGAAGCACAACAGGATGTGCATGCAATGTACAAGTCTGACACACTATGGCAGTTGATATGGGACGAAAAAATTAATATATACCTTGTAGTTCAATAGGTCTTTTAGAGTTATAACAAAAACATTCTTGCATTTTGTTTTTGTTCCTCTAAATACATTGACTTTTCTTTGAAGTCCAGGTTAGAGTACTCTCAAATTTTCAATTCCATTAAAAATGGTTGCTTGTTGAGTTGAATTTATTTGACTTGTGTATGTTCTGTGAAGGAAAATATGGTGTCATTGCTGTGAATGTTTCAAGAAATATTTATTGCTCTATTTATGAAAGTCTCCCAACCAATCTTTGCGATGACTAGGGGCATACTCTTATGGAGTTATGGGTTGAGGACAAGGTTAGAACGAGGATTTTGATTGAAAGAGCCTCGAAGTTTAAACACGAGATTCTAATACATGTAATTCTAACAGATGGGAATACCACTTACCAGGGGAATACTACTCCATGTGAAATGATGTCCCATTTATTCTTTGCTACCAAACTCACGGTACAATGGATGACCCCATTGCATGATGTTTGCTGACCCTAATATGCTCTAGCTTTTCTTAAAAGAAAAAAAACTCACATTTTGAGTGTTTGGAGTTGAGATCGGTGCTGAAACCATGCAGATTCATGTGAGGATATGGTGATAGAGGATTGTTATATAAGTGTTGGGGATGATGGAATTGCTATAAAGAGCGGTTGGGATCAGTATGGAATTGCTTATGGCCGGCCTTCCACTAACATTCGTATCCGTAATGTCGTGGTACGCTCAATGATAAGGTGACAGTTGTTCTATATCAAAATTCTAATCCAGCTTTTATTGCCTATATGTTATCTGTTGTTTACTTGTTTTTAAGCACAAGCTATTAACTGAAGGCATGTGTACTTGGCAAATGGCATGCCTTGCATGCATGCGTTGTGCAAATTCCCTTGAGGATGATGCATTCTCGAATTTGTTGTCAAGACATGTGAATTGCATGTGTATACACTGCACTTGGTTACCATTTTTCTATATTACTGTTAAATTTTAAATTCGAGCGTGCTCACTCGTTGAAATGTGCATGACTTGGTTTTCAAAATATGAATGGTACTTTTTTGCCTGAACTGGCCATCAGTATATCCCGAGTATGAATGTTTTGAACCCATGATAAAAAAAGCATACTTATCATTGAAAGAGCATTGGAGGCCACAAAGAGTGAACAAAGCATTGTGGGGCAGTTACTTTATTGAAGTTCTTCACTCTGAAGTTTCCATGTCTTAAATATTTTTTGAAGCTTCTTACATTCTTGGCAGTGCTGGAGTATCAATTGGTAGTGAAATGTCCGGTGGAGTTTCAAATATCTCTGTGGAGAATCTCCTTGTTTGGAACTCAAAAAGGGCTATTCGGATTAAGACCAGCCCTGGCAGGGGGGGTCAAGTTCGGCATATCACATATCGGAACCTCACACTAAATAATGTTCGGGTGGGGGTTGTGATAAAAACCGATTACAACGAGCACCCAGATGAAGGTTACGACCCCAAAGCCCTTCCAATTATTGAGGACATAAGCTTCATTGGAATCCGTGGTCAGGGGGTTCGTATACCGGTCCGCATCTATGGCAGCTCAGAGATTCCAGTGAGGAATGTTACTTTCCAGGACATGTCAGTGGGAATAACATACAAAAAGAAGCGTATCTTCCAGTGTGCGTATGTTCAAGGCCGTGTGATTGGAAGAATTTTCCCTGCCCCATGTGAGAATCTTGATCAGTATGATGAAGTAGGTAGGCTGGTTAAGCAATCAACATCGCATAATAATGTTGATACGGATTATGAAGTTTGACGAGAAAAATCCGCAGTTCTTAAATGGATGGCTTGCCTCTCAGAGAGATGGGCTTCATTCTTCGATATTCTAATACCCACTATAAGGATGTTGGAACATACAGAGGCACATTCAATTTATTGAACTCATCTTCGAAGAAGAGATTTAGAGTGACGATTTTAGAGTACGTTTCTTCGCCAGGAGACATTCATGGATGAAAGAAGAGGAAGTGGAATGTAGAGGTTGCCATAATAGGGGCTGGTTCCATGACTGTTCATTTGTACGTTTGCCCGAGTTTCATGATCGCATGCTGTCATCCCGTCTCGTGGTGTAGGAGTGGATCATGGATTTGTTCTTGTTAGAGTTTCCTTCGATTTTCGTGGCAGACTGGTGATGCTGCCTCTGTCAATGTGCAGAAGGGAAGGAACTCGTGATTTTACTCAAAAATTGTCAGCTTGGCTGGCAAAAGGAATGAAGATGATGTTGTGTTCTAACTTTGTGCTGTACCAGGTTTTTGGGGGTTTTTTTTCTGTTTTTTTGGAAGAGGAGGGCGAGGGGGGGGGGGGGGGGGGGGGGTTGTATTGGCTTATTTATACAACTAGATTTTAAGAGCAAAAGAACAAATGTAGAAATTAGAAATAATCAAATCAGAGTGATTTTGCTATGAAATTTCAGTTTGTACAAGATGGTGTCAATCTATGACTTCTATTCTCGTGAACTTTAATTAATTAATTTATTTAATTTAATGCAGCAACAATGCCTAGCCTATTCTTAAAAGGAAGGGTGATGCAATACAATGTAAAAATTAGGGATGACAGTGGATTGAAGCGGGGTGAGAGTGTAGTATTCATTCTTGTACTTGTTTAAAAAAAGTATGTACATCCTCTGCCTGTTAATGGGTATATTTTTCATCTCTATCCTCGTACACTGGTAAATTTGTAATCTTTGTTCCCACTTTGTCCCCTGCACTCACTTCTCGTCCACCTTATCCGCTCAAACTCAAGCCCAAGTTAACATAATTTAAAATTTTAAATAAATTTAATATTTTAAATAATCCAACATAATTATAAAATATTATAACATAATTAAAAATTTGTCATCTACAACATAATTCAACATAATATAATTATTATTTTGTGTACAACATAATCCAACATAATATAATTAAAAGTTTGTCTCCCATGTAAATTCAACACAACATCATGCAATACAACATAATGTAACATAACATAATATAACATAAAAAAATTTAAAAATATAAAGATCTACATTTTTACAAGTCAAAAAAAAAAAAAAAATAAAATAATTTTCAAAAAAAAATCATTCAATAATATGTAAATTTGTATTCAAGTAAATCATATATAATAATGTTATCTGTCAAGATTTTTCAAAGAAAAATCGAATGTTATCTTTTAGATAACGAATCTTTTCTTAAGTCTTTGTATCGTAGTGAAAGAAACCTCTTTTTAATGTGGTGGATTTTCAATCATGATTTCGGTCATATTAAAAACTTCTTTTAAGGAATAAAACTGAGATATATGAAGTCTTTTTTCTTCTGGTCCGTTTGTTTAGGAAGAAAATGCTAGAAAATATAAGAAAGAGAAAATTTTAAAATTTTACATGCGTTTGTTTAGCATGAAATAGAAAATGATAGAAAAAATAATTTTCTCTCATGTTTAGATTTTCTCACATCTAACTAACTTTTTTTTCTTATAAAAAACACAAGAAAAAGTAATAAAGTTGTATTCAATAACTTAACTTTCTATTTTACCCTTATTTTTCTTAAAATATTTAATTAGTTATTAGTTTTAAAAAAATATGCACAAATTAGGCTAATCATATAATTTGGTATAGAGATTAAGGTTCGAGTTGTTCTTTGTTCCTGAATTAGGTTAGGAGTCAATTTTTCAAAAATTTGAATAATAAAAAATATGTTTTTCTTCTTTAGATAGAGTTAAAATACTTAAGGATAATTTAGACAATTAGAAAATTTTTCTTATAACTTTCTATTTTTTTAAATATTGGAATGAGATTGTTTTAAAATTTTCTTAAAAGTTTTTCATGCTAACTAAATACATGCATGAAAATATATTTTCTTTCACTTCACTTTCTACCTCTTTCACTTTCCATCACCTTTTTCTTGCTAACCAAACAAACCCTTCTGGATTTATTTCTAAATATTGTTCAATAACTTTTCTCTTAAAATCTGGATCTTGGATTTTATCTACAAGATCAAGAATTAATGTTTGTGACTTAGTCAAATTTTTTATACTTAACTTATTCATAACTCTATAACCATTGGGAGAAAGAGTTTTATCTTGCCTTTTGATTAAGCATTTGATAGACCTTTTGCCTTTTTCTATAAATAATTTAGTGGAGTTGGTAGGGTGGCTTTCTTTATTAACTTTGTCAATATCATTATCCCTTTTATGGAAAGACTTATTCTCATAGTTAAGTTGATTATGATCACTTGTAATAATTAAAACTTTTATCTCATAAGTTTTGATTAATTTGTTGAGTTTCAGGTTTAGATTGATTTAACATTTATGTTTGAGAAATGTTATTTAGTTTTTTCCCTAGTTCATTTATAAACTTGATTTCTTCGATATCGGAAAATAAATTTTTAATTTGATGATACCTCGAATAAGCCATAAGAGCGAGCTCGGGAAACAAGGTCAGGTCAAGAGGTCTAATAGAATACTAGGAGCTCAAAAGTCCGAGGCCAGAGCTCCCCTTAGGGAGATGATAGCGGGACAGACTAGAGAACAACTGGATAACTGCAAAAGTTGGGTTCAAGGCATGAAACTCTCAACCAACCGAAATTCTCTCCTAAAATCAAAGAGAATCCCACTAATGGCTGGCAGAGATCTTGGCTGAGATTCGACAGAATGAGAAATAGTCCTATAAATACTATGTAACGCCTCCATAGATGGGGTAGAGAAAAAAATAAACCCTAATTTCGATATATACTGAATTGTAACACATTAGAGTGGTGAATAAAAGAGAGGGAGCAAGAGCTTCCATTGAAGAAGTGGACTAGCCTCCACTATATCTACATTGTGTGCACCCCTCAAATCCCCTCAGCATTACACTCCAGCATCACACACGAGTCTTGTAGCTCTGATCCACGATCATCACACGTCACCTGCACTTTCTGCTCACCCACGTTGATTTGCACCCTGAGTTTGGTGTCGTCTGTGGGAACGATTGTTCCTGTTACAAATACGCTGATCTTTCAGTGACTGATGGTTTCAACCCGTAACATGAGCAGAAGCCAGACTAATCTACCACGAATGCAAGAACAGCAGGAAACCGCCAATGATAAACAGCTTGAAAGCATCCCAATGGGGCATCCTCACTCAAATAATGAGTTTGAGGCTCTTCGTCTAGTTAATCAACGTCTAATACAGCAGAATGAAGAGCTCTTAAAGCTCTTACAATGCCCTGAGGAGGCATGACCGGCCCAAGAAGGCCAGAATAACCCCCCTCAAGGAGGGCAACAACATCTCAACCCCCTCAGAGAAGTTGGTGAAGGAGGGAAAAATAGTCAAACCTGGGGGCAAGATCCTCATCCACCCCCCAGGAATGGACGCAACGAAGAGGTGCAAAGTCAAAACATTGGGGATGAAAGGAATGATTTTTTCCCTATAAACAGGAGAAGAGAGAGCAGTATTGTGAGCAGTGTTTCAATGGTATCCAACAAGAGCTCAGTCATATGAAGGAAGTTGTGAAGAACAAGGTTCCAGTTACAATGGATGCCCTGGTACAACAACCGAGTCGCCATTCTCTACAGGGGTGTTGCATTTTCCCCACCCACCAAAATTCAGAATGCCATAGATAGAAGCTTTTGATGAGACAAAGGACCCCGTGGACCACCTAAATACTTATAAAAATCAGATGGAGCTCCATGGATACCAAGATCCAGTGCGCTGTAGAGCCTTTGCCATCACGCTAAAAAGGTCAGCCCTGACATGGTTCAATAGGCTCCCCCCGGCCTCAATCTCCTCCTTTAAAGAACTGTCTATATCCTTCGTGTCTGACTTCATAGGAGCTCGGATACACTGAAAGCCAAGCTATCACTTATTGAACGTGAAACAGGGACCCCAAGAGAACCTTAGGTCTTATGTCCAGCGGTTCAACTCGGAATCACTAAAAGTGGATGTCCCAGATGAGAAGTTCGCCATTACAACCTTTATAGCTGGTCTAGGAGTACAGTTCAAAGATCTGATGTTCTCTATTTTAAAGAACCTTCAGGCAAGCATGGCCGAGGTGTTGGCTAAGGCATAAAAATACATAAACAGTTAAGAGGCCCTTCTCTCAAAAGTGGGAAGTTCATCTACGCAAAAAGACAAAGGAAAAGAGGAAAGAAAAAGGGACCGAAGTCCCAACAGAGATAGAGGACGAGATAGGTCTCCAAGAAGGGACATAGATCGTTCCCCCAAAAGGAGGGGAGATGTCAGAGATCGCTTAGGTCTGCCACGGCTAGAGCTACAGTCAAGGTACGCACCTCGGCAGCTCTCCCCACTCACCGCAACGATATCTCAGATCTTATACGAGGTGTAGAGAGAGAAGTTTCTAAGATGGCCACCTCGAATGAAAGCAGACCCAACAAAGAGGGATCCCACAAAGTATTGCGAATACCATAGAGATCATGACCACCATACTAATGATTGCATCCAATTGAAGAAAGAGATTGAATTCCTAATCCGGAGGGGTCAGTTACACCGTTATGTAGCTCGGGATAATCAGGACCGAGCCCCTCCACCTCTACCACCTCAGCAACAAGCTCCTGCATTACACCAACAACCCCTGGGCGAAATCAGAGTAATTTCTGGTGGGTTCGCCGGGGGTAGGGAGTCCAGTTCTGCCCGAAAGGCTCACATGTGTAGAATCAGAGCTGGCGAAGCATTGGAAATACGCACAGTGTCCAAGGCGCCTCGGCTGAACATGACTATTACCTTTTCAGACTCAGATTTAGAAGGCTATCAGCACCCCCATGATGATCCACTACTGGTCAAAGCTGTTGTGGCTAATAGAACTGTTTATCGAGTTTTAATTAACAACGGTAACTCAGTAGATATCATATTCGCTTCTGCGTTTGACAAAATGGATATAGGTTAGGAAAAGCTGGAGTCGGTCAGTGCTCACCTGTTGTGTTTCGCAGGAGAAAGGGTATTACCCCTGGGCTCAATCCAGCTCGTTCTCACCATGGGAGATCCTCCCTGCCAGGCCACCACCACAGTGAGATTCCTAGTGGTGGATGCCCCGTCTGCATATAATATGCTTCTCGGGAGGCCCTCCCTCAACGCGATGAAGGCAATTCCCTCTGCCTATCACTTGGTGATGAAATTTCCTACGAAAAATAGATTTGGAGTGGTCCGAGGAGACCAGCGGGTAGCGAGGAAGTGTTACATGACCTCGATGAAATAGAAGGAAGTCGAGAATGTTCAGCTAGATGAACTAGATATGAGGGACGAGCTGGATACTAGACCAACACCGTCAGAGGAGCTAGAGCCTGTCCATCTCGATGAGGAGCCTGAGCATCTTGTTTACGTCGGGTCTAAGCTAAGCCAGGAAATAAAAGACCTCCTCATCCAATTCCTAAAGGAGAATAGGGGAGTATTCGCCTGGAAGCAAAGAGACATGGAAGGAATCGACCTCTCGGTCATCACACACAAGCTTAGTGTGAATCCCACCTGCTGGGTAGTCAAGCAAAAACGAAGGAGTTGTGCCTCAGAGCGCTAGAAGGTAATCAATCAGGAGGTCAGTAAACTCTTCCATGCCAAAGTCATTAGGGAAGTTGATTACCCTATCTGGCTGGCTAATGTGGTTCTTGTCAAGAAAACCAATGGCAAATGATGGATGTTCATTGACTTCACTGATCTCAACCGAGCATGCCCCAAGGACAGCTTTCCTTTACCACGGATAGACCTGATAGTAGATGCCACAGCTGGACATGAACTCCTTAGTTTCATGGACGTTTTCTTAGAATATAATCAAATCAGAATGGATCCAGCCGACCAATAGAAAACCTCCTTTATAACCGAGCAGAGAACATACTGTTACCAAGTCATGCCTTTTGGGCTAAAGAATGAAGGAGCTACCTACCAACACCTAGTGAACCGGATGTTCCAAGGTCAAATTGGAACATTTATGGAGGTATATATCGATGATATGCTGGTGAAGTCACTGAAGGTAGAACTCCACATTGCACATCTAGCGGAATCGTTCCAAGTCATTAAGCAATACAAGAAGAAACGCAATCCTACAAAGTGTGCCTTCGGAGTATCTACAGGGAAATTCTTGGGTTTCATAGTCAATAGTAGAGGAATCAGGCCAACCCAGAAAAGGTTAAAGCAGTCTTGGATATGTAGCCACCTTCTAATGTAAAGGAGATCTAGCGCTTGACAGGAAGAATAACTGCCTAGAGTCGTTTCGTCTCCAGATAAATGTCGACCTTTCTTTCAGATCTTGAAAAAGGAGTTTTCATGGGATTCTCAGTGTGAAGAGGCATTCAAAGCCTTGAAGGCTTACCTGAGCTCCCCTCCTATCTTGGTAAGTCCCTTATAAGGGGAGGTACTAACCCTCTATCTAGCTGTTTCAGATTTCTCGACTAGTGCAGCTCCGGTGAGAGAGCGGGACAGGTCTCAGCAACCAGTCTACTATTGCAGTAGAGCTTTGAGGGGGGGAGGAGAGATATCCGAAAATAGAAAAGCTTGCCTTAGCGTTGGTTACTACGACTAGAAGACTCAGACCTTATTTTCAGGCTCATACCATCGAGGTTCCAACAGAACAACCAATGAAACAAGTGTTGCATAAGCCAGAGTCCTCGGGGAGGCCGATAAAGTGGGCTATAGAGCTCAGCGAGTTCGACATCAGATTTAAACCTAGAACTACGGTCAAAGGTCAGGGTCTAGCAGATTTCGTCACGGAATTTACAACACCAGCGCCTATGGAAGCAACACGGCTAGTACCCGACCTTCCTACATGGAAACTCTCTGTGGATGGAGCTGCCAATGCTCAAGGAAGTGGCGCAGGCCTGATACTGACCTCTCCAGATGGGATAGACGTCGAATACGCCCTCAGGTTTGGGTTTAAAGATTCAAACAATGAGGCAGAATACGAAGCCTTCATGGCCGGTCTTAATTTGGCTCACTCGATGGAAGCTGAGTAGTTGGAGATTTGCAGTGATTCCCAGTTGGTGGTAAAACAGATAGAGGAAGCTTATGAAGCTAAAGGCGAAAATATGGTCCTCTACCTCAAAAAGGTACAAGAGTTGATGAAGAAGTTCGTGCAAGTTAAGATTAGACATGTTCCGAGAACTGAGAACTCACGAGCACATGCTTTGGCAAGATTAGCAACAGCCACGCAGGAGAGCTTGGACAGGTTGATTCTAGTAGAGCACTTAGCAGAACCATCTGTGTGTGTTGAGGATGAAGAAACACTACCTGTGCAAGCTCCACCGAGCTGGATGGACCCCATCCTAGGGTATCTTCAGCATGGGACTCTGCCAGAAGATTCCAAAGAAGCTATCAAGCTGAGAACTAGGTCGGCTAGGTTTTCTATCTTGCAAGGAAATTTGTACAAGCGAGGTTTCTCAACACCCCTTCTAAAATGCGTGGGAGGCAAATACGCCAACTACATACTCAGGGAAGTCCATGAAGGGGTCTGTGGCAACCGCATTGGAGCTCGGACTCTATCAGGAAAGACGTTAAGGCAAGGGTATTATTGGCCCACAATGCTCAAGGGTGCTACAGACTTGGTCAAGAGATGCAAGATTTGCCAAGTGCACGCCAACATTTCCCATTGTTCACCAGAGATCCTAACCTCGGTAATTAGCCTATGGCCCTTCCAGCAATGGGGTCTTGACATATTGGGACCCCTTCCTACCAGTGCAGGATAGTTCAAGTTCGCTATCATCGGAGTAGATTACTTCACCAAGTAGATGAAAGTGGAGCCTTTGGCAACAATTACCGAATAGAAAGTCCAGAGCTTTGCATGGAAATCCATAATTTGCAGGTTTGAAATTCCCAGGGCAATTGTCTTTGACAACGGGAAGCAATTTGACAATCCAAAGTTCAAAAGCTTCTGTGCTGAGTTTGGAATTAAAAATTACTTCTCAGCTCCAGCTCATCCACAATCTAACGGGCAAGCAGAGGTCACCATCATAACTATAAAAGCGGCGCTAAAAACTAAGCTTGAGGATCTGAAGGGTAAATGAGTGGAATACCTCCCAAAAGTGTTATGGGCCTACAAAACAACCACCTGATTGGCAACTCAAGAAACACCGTTTGCCTCGACCTTCAGAACTGAAGTAGTGGCGTCTGTCGAGGTTGAGCTCCCATCCCCCAGGACTGAACTTACAGTTGGTAAACTCAATGGCAAGTCACTTCTATTGAGCCTGAATCTCTTAGAAGAGAAAAGAGAGGCAGCTCTGCATCGTATCCGAAATTACTAGAGAAAAATGGCTAGGTATTATGATAGAAAGGCCAGACACAAGAGCTTTAAGGTGGGCGACATAGTACTTAGAAAGTTATTGTTATCAAGAAAAGACCCCACTCATGAAAAGTTGGGACCCAATTGGGAAGACCCGTATATCATCTTGCGGGTGATCAGACCAGGGTACTATGAGTTACAAACAGAGGAAGGAAAAATCTTGCCCCACTCTTGGAACGCAGAACATCTCAAGAAGTTCTTTTAGTGAGTCAATTTTGTAATTTGATCATTCTCAATAAACCTGCAAGTCTTTAATTAATTCTGGTTACACTGCATAAAAAAAACTCTATAGCTCATGATGAACTCTTCAGTTCATAAAAGAGCTCAATAGCTCACGATGAACATTTCAGTTCATAAAAAAGAGCTCAATAGCTCACGTTGAACTCTTCGGTTCATAAAAAGAGTTCAATAGCTCACGATGAACACTTCAGTTCATAAAAAGAGCTTTGTACCTCACGATGAACACTTCAGTTCATAATAATAGCTCTTTAGCTCATGATGAATTCTTCAATTCATAAAAAGAGCTCCATAGCTCATGATAAAATTTTCAATTCATAAAAAGAGCTCTATAGCTCATGATGAATTTTTCAGTTCATAAAAAGAGGTCTATAGCTCATTATGAACGGTTCAGTTCATAAAAAGAGCTCTATAGCTCACAGCTTACTCTACCACTCCACTCAAAAGGGTCCAGAAGCCCGAGAATAGAGACATATAACTAGATTCAAAATTACAAGTTCAAGAATCCACAGAAGAATCGGTAACCATCAAATAAGAACAAAGATTCATATATCCAGCAGCAGTACAAAAGCAAAAAGATTACAAGAGATATTCTCAGTTCTTATTCGCCTTTTAGGCATCTCTGGAGCTCAGTAACTTCCTCCTTCAGCCAGGCATTTCTTCTTTTAGCTCATCCGTTTCTTTCTGGGCTTCTGTCAGAAGATTTTCAAGTTTCTGCCCGGATGAGGAGAACAGTATTGTAGCCAGAGCAGATCTAGATGAAGAAGAGGAGTCACTGGCAGGGCCACTTTTATGTTTCCCAGAGAAAGTACCAACGACCTCATCCTCATCAGATTCAGAGGGACAGGAATCAGCAGAATATGGGTAAGAGACAAAGTCCATAGTGGCACCGGCAGCACTGAACAGAAACAAGTTATCTGACGTCACCAACTTAGAGTAGGGCACAAGCTCAACTTCAATCATCTGATCAATTCGCATCTCCTCCAACAGATCCAATTCAGGAGGGCCTACCAACCAAATTAAATCCTACGATTAGGAGACCACATCAGAAGACCTGAACAAACACAGGTTTCCGAGATACTTACCTGAGTAAGAATAGCTCCTCCAGGATCTGGGAACTCTGCACTCTCTGTAGTGCAGCTCTATGGACCTCCAAGAATCCCCAAAAACATAAAAGAAGTGATTGACCCATCTCTCAGGAGGAGAAAGAAGGTCAAACACCAGACGCCGTAGCTTGAAGTGCCTCCATCAAAAACAGACAAAGCATGAGACCTCATCTTCCTCGACGTCGAAAAAGTAGAAGAATTCTTCTACAGTGGGAAACTTGTCATCACCCCGCAAGCACCAAAACAGAAAAAAATTGATCATGATGGCCCACCCTTTGGGAGAGAGACGAGAAAGGCACAACTCACAATAAACCAAGATGTAACCAACGGCGGGATGAATGGAGAGACACAGCCCCATGTTCAACGCCCCCTCAAAGAAGCAAGTCTCCCCTCGAGGAAGAAAATTGCAGGGCTTGTCAGAAGATGAGGCTCGCAGAGCTAGTTCCACGTCAAGAAAGAACTTCTTATTTATCCTGACTAAGTCTGAGGATGACAATGACGAAGACACTAAGTAACGGGTTTGCCACTCTCACTCAATTTCGAAGGAGCGTCGTTCCCTGAACAGGGGGGAGATTTGGACAGCCATTGAAAGATTTGCAGAAAGTAAAGAAGAAGAAGAAACAAAGAAATAGTAAACCCTCAGGAATCAAGAAGAGACTCCAAAGTAGAAGAAAGGTCCAGAAAGTTACAGCAAAATTGTAGAGACATAAGCTTCAATGCAATCAAAGAATGCACAAGGCCCAAAGTCGATGGACCTTTGAGTTTTTTCTAATTAAAGAGGGTGGTTATGCTTTTGAAAGACAGTTGGGGAAGCAAAAAACAAAATTAGAGAGAGCTCTGCTAGGGTGTCCACAGAAGGTTCACATCCATAAGATTCAAGACCAAGTAGCTTCAACATTCCCTTGATACTCCTCATCCATCTCAAGCGATAACAACCCTCGACTGTCCAGCAGAAGTTTAGGACAATAAGCTGCAATATAACATGGGAGATCAACTGTGGGTCCACGGTAGAGCTCGGCAGTCCTGGAAGACTCTCTGAAATCCCAAACATTCGGATGTTTATGAATTAAGTGTAGCTCGTATGGCCACAAAAACCTTTCCAAGGCAGCTCCCAACTTCTCAAATAAGCAACATACTCTCTTCGACCAAACACAATCATAGTAATCTCCTAAAGTCAGATCTTGATTCCTTTCCTCTCAAAGGAGCTCAGGAAGCCAGTAGACTTGCAGTTCCAACAAATTTGCTTTCAGAGGAACTTAGTTCCCCTCAAAGCAAGGGGCAAGGGGAGAACAGTATGCGAGCAGTTAACCACAAAACAATGAGAGTAGATCTGAGAAGAGCAAGTTGGATTGTGTTATTGTGTTAGAGCAGAGTAGACTGCATTGAGGAGCAAGTTGGATTGTGTTATTGCATTAGAGCAGAGTAGACTGCATTGAAGAGCAAGTTGAATTGTGTTATTGCGTTAGAGCAGAGTAGACTGCATTGAAGAGCAAGTTGGATTGTGTTAGACTGCATTGCAGAGTAATTTAGATTGTGTTAGAGAGCAATTTTTCAAAAAAAAAAAAAAAAAAAAAGAAAAAAGAGAAAAAACCAGTACTTCTACCATTCACATGAATAACTTAAAAGACGAGTCAAGAAAGCAGGGCAGATTTACATTCCCCTATAGAAGTTACAAATGTTTTTCAACCAAAAAAAAGAGAGAAATAAAAGATCCTAAGTTTCAGAAGAGGGAATAGGTGAAGGGTCATGCAATGCAATTACTATAGCTTCAGTAGTAGGAACAGAGGAAGAGCTCGGTAGCTCAGCAGGTAACCCTCTGGCAAAGCAGTAGTTGAAATCTCAGAAGGGCCAAGAACAGGCAATGAGGCTGGGGCAAAATCTCAATCAGAGCTCTCGTTACCAGATTAGCAGAAAAGAAAGTATTAGCAGGAGCAACTGGAGGATTGGACATTTCAGTACCTTCCAGAGCTCCATCGGAAGCAGCGGGGGCCAAGGTGCTGTCATAGCCTTCTGAATCAGTCTCCTCCAATTCCTTCTCAGTAAGAATGACAAAGTCAAAGTCGAGGTCTGGATAGGCCTTCTTCTCTTTGTGCTGAAAGGCCAGCCATCTTGAGGCCCACTTGGTGGTGACATCATCCTTCAGCTCAGCTATTATGTCATCCCTCTCCCTGACAGTTGTCTTCTGCACCTCGAGCATAGGCTCTTGTTCGCCTCAGTCAGGGTAACATACTCATTTTTAAGGCTCTCGAGGGAAATTCGAGCATCGAAGGCTTCCTGGCTAGCTTTGGTCCAGGCATTGGTTTTGAGTAGCAGCTTTTTCCTGGTCATCCTCAGCTCATCCCTGACCTTCTTCTCTCTTTCCTCATCCCTATCTTTAGCAGCTTGAAGGCCTTCGTAGTTAGAGGTCTGCTTCTTCATTCGTTCCTCGAGCTTTTGCACCTGAGCTCTGAGGCTCTCATTGTCAAAGGTCAGCTCAGTAACCTTAAACTCGTATGTCTTCAAAGCTTTAGCAGAGTCCTCCGAAGATTGGAACCTACCCATCAAGTTCTTCAAATGGAGAGCCATCTGTGGACAAAAAAGGAAACGGGTGCAGATCATCACAATTCAACCTCGCCAAGCTAAGAGTGAGTGTAAAAATACTTACAGTGGCTGCTCCTTGGAGATCTGAGCAGAAAGAGGCCTCAGAGGGCATGGTAGAGGCCCTCTGAAAATCGGATTCATAGAGAATGGATGAAATGGCCCCAGCAGCCAACTCTGCGTTGTCGAAGAAGGAGTCCTCGTCAATTTTCTGGTCCTCCCTCTTTTCGACTTTGGGACTCTAGAGAGGCAGTTGGGATGGTTGTTTAGATGGTCCAGGGGGTGCAGATTCTGGCTGAATTCTGACAATCAGCCCCAAGGCTCCCTCAACCTCAGAAGAGGTGGGGGAAGCCAGCCGTAGCTCAGAAGCCTTTTTGGGGGCAAGCTGAGCCCCTAGAAGAGGAGAAGGGGCGGGGGATTGAGATGAGGGAGTTTGTCCTCCTTTGCTCAAGGCAGAAGAAGAGGGCTCTCCCAGTTTCTGCACCTTGGCCCTGTCAACGAGGCTGCCTCCAGAGCTGGTCTCAGCCTTTCGTTTGCCACTTTTCCTACTCTTCTTTAGTAGGTCAATCTTAGCCTGGAGTTCCTCGGGGTAGATTTCATTACAGAAGAGCCTGGGAGATTTAAACCAAGCTAGTTAAACAGGAAAGAGGAAAAAGAAGGGAAGGCAAGATAACCAACTCAAAAAGTGTTACCTCCTATGTCTTCAGGTCTAACAACAGAGATGGGGAGCGAAGCTTCTATCGATACTTCAGGAGGACTAAATCCCTATGTTACTAAGATACAGGGCTTGATGAGCTCGGATTACTTCTCCAGATTACTCTTCTCCAACTTGCGCTTCACTCTCTCTCCTCAGCACTGAGCTCAAGTCGAACGCCTGAAAAACAACACAAGGAGAACAAAGGTCAAAAAGGCAACTCGATAATTTTCAAACCAGAACTCAATCAGTTCGAGCAAGGACTCACCTAAGTTATTAGGGGCGGACCAAGTTCTAGGGATACCCAGAGTATCAGTCCTATCAGCAGGGTTGTACTCCCAGTTGGTGCCCCCAACGAAAAAGAATTGTTTCTTCCAACCCTTATGGGAGCTCGGGAGGTGAGTAATGATCTGTCTAGCCATGGTTCGCTTGGAGATATATAAGAAACCCTCTGATGAGGTGAGCTTGACATTAAAAAGATCCTCAAGCAAGGAAAGGCTAGGGACCCCGAGCTCATGTTTCTTAAATAAAATTAGAAGATCCACTAGTACACCCCAGAAATTGGGAGAGAGCTGAGCAGGGCAGAGGTTGAAGTGTTGCAAAACACTCTGATGAAGGGATGCATAGGGAAGCGAATGTCATTCTCAAAAGCGACCACAAAAAAACAGACTTTCTTATGAACTTGGGCAACATATGAGGTGTATTTATCTAGGCACCAGGGTTGGACACCAGGAGGAAAATCGTAACGAGCATTGAGAATTTTTATAAGAGAAGAGTCAACCTCACTGGGTCCTACGAGCTCAGCATGCCTAAAGGCAGCCCCTGTGCCCGCTGTGCTGTCAGAGACTCCTACCTTATTCACCTTGCCCTTACCTTTGTTAGGATTAGGGGGCACAGAAGAAGACGATGGGGGTGGCTCCTCAGTATTTTCCTCGGCATCGACAACATCAACACTGGGGAAATTGTCGATTTCCTCACCCACATCCCCTAAATCAGTGTCCTCTTCGGCAGACCTTTCCCCCAAGAGAGAAGCAGAGGAACGAGTAGCTCTGAAAGGGGAAGACATGGTTGGGCAGGAGAAAGGTAGGTTGAAAGAACGGTAGAGGTGAGGGATACTGGTAAGACACTCTCTGATAACCCTAGGGTCAACACAGTAACTCCCAATGGCGAGAATACGCACGACAGGGCCCCAATCCACGAAGTGGGGAAGGGGGACAAGCAGAAGTTTAAGTTCTAGAGATAAAATAACCGATAAGCCCAGAAATACAATGACCACCTCGAACTCGAGGGATCCAGGACGAGAAAAGGCTAAAGAGGAGGCAAAAAAAGGTGTACCTAGTTAGGAAAGAGCAACAACCTAGAGCGAAATTGAAGGAAGAAGGCAACACGAGGCTTCAAACCGAACCCAGGAAACTCGATCTTGAGTAAAGAATCAGAGAACTTCAAATCAGAAAACCAAGAGACCGCAAGAGAGACAACGAAGAAACCAAACAGTGGAAAAGGGCGATTTTGAGAGAGCATTTAAAGCTTAAGGGACGTGAGCTGAAGCGTGCGTGGGAACCAAGGAGGCCATGATTGCTGAAAACCGTCAAAAGGGCTTCCATCACATGCAAGCCAAGGACAGCCACGTGCAAACCCAACTTGGTTTAAAAACAGCTCAACCCCTGCCCAAGCTCGCTTGAACCAGGTGTTGGGGGGCAACTGATGATACCTCGAATAAGTCATAAGAGCGAGCTCGGGAAACAAGGTCAGGTCAGGAGGTCTAATAGAATACTAGGAGCTCAGAAGTCTGGGGCCAGAGCTCTCTTTAGAGAGATGATAGCGGGACAGACCAGAACAGCTGGATAACTGCAAAAGTTGGGTTCAAGGCATGAAACTCTCAACTAACCAAGATTCTCTCCTAAAATCAAGAAGAATCCCACTAATGGCTGGCAGAGATCTCGGCTGAGATCCGATAGAATGGGGAATAGTCCTATAAATACTATGTAATGCCTCCATAGATGGGGCAGAGAAAAAACAAAAATTTCGAGATATATCGAATTGTAACACATTAGAGTGGTGAATAAAAAAGAGAGAGCAAGAGCCTCCATTGAAGAAGTGGACTAGCCGAGCTCCTAAGCCGGTGAACCACTATATCTACATTATGTGCACCTTTAAATCCCCTCAGCATTACACTCCAACATCACACACGAACCTTGTAGCTCTGATCCACGATCATCACACGTCACTTGCACTTTCTGCTCACCCACGTTGATTCGCACCATCAAATTTCATTTAACTGATTTACATTAGAAGGGGCGTAATAGGTTAAAAACTAGTTAACAAAAGGAATTATCTTTTTTTCCCTTTCTATATAGAGTAAAACCCTTCTTTATAGTTTTGAAGTTCTTTAGGACTCATGGTTTTAAAATATCAATTCCTAAACTCTTCATATTTAGGAAGATTAAATTCTTCATTAATTTCTTTTTTATTAACAACAAATTCTTTTTGGTGTAAATCCATACAGACTATAGTTGAAATTCAATTTTGGATGGAGTTGGATCAATATCTTCTTCTAGAGAAGATTCATTAAAAATTTCTTTATCTTGTCTATAAATTCCATGTGGAATTTTATTTTTTGAAATTTTAATTTCTTCAATTATGAGTTCGTTATCTCTTCTTCGATTTGGGACCGAGAAAGTTGATCTTCTAGTGGGAGTATAATAGATTGATGAAATTTCTAATTTATCAGAAGATTTTAAATAATTTCTAGAAATAGTTATAACAAATTTTATCCTAACATCACCCTAAGATGATTGGGTAATTTGTGTTATTTCTTCATTTATTTATGATTTTTTAGGAATTACGGACTCTAATTGCTAGGTTTCTTAAAATTGGATTCGTCTTTCGTACAATATGTATAGTCCATCCTCAGTTTAAACGAGATAGATTTGGACGAATATCCATTTTTACCTTGTCCACTACCATCCCTGTGTGAGATCGAAATAAGATTATAGATTCAACAAGGACTAGATTTTTTTTCATTATAGAGGTTTGAATTTTTTTTTTCACAGAAATGAAAATTAAGCGAAAAAGGAGAAGATTTTTTTTTTCACTACTTAAATATTTTTTTCACCACAGTTAACTTTCTAATTTTAGACCACTAAGATACCCTATGTATATATTCATTCAACTGGTGATTAAGTTTATCTTATTTATACATAAATAATTAATCAAAAAGAAACATTTTATTATTTGTATATAGGTGAATATAATATTATGCATCTGAAATATTTATAATAAAATATCAAATAAAATATAAGAATAAAAGGACTATGAGTCAGAATGCACATTAAAAATCCTAAAATATGATACATGTACATGAAATAATCTATTTATCTTAAAATCAATACTAACATATATGTCACTTGAGAAATGCATGGCAGAAAATTGTAAGAGGTTTGAGAGTTAAAAATTAGTCTCCAAATAGTAAGTATTTCGAGTTGACCCATTCAAGTTATACCTCAACTAAAATATGATTGATAATATTTATATACCATATTTAATCTATATAACAATGTAAATAAAAATAGAGGGCACAAAAGTAATAAAGTTAAGAATATGATTGGCCATAAAAATGTGCGTAAGACAGGATAGAAAGATGAAATCTTGTGGGAAGAAGACATAGAATATGGTTTGGTTAGAATGTATAAAGAGTGAGAATAAAATGAAGTGGACTTAATGTCTGTTTGTTTTGATGGAAAAAGGGGGAAAGAAAATGGGGTAGATGGAAAAACTTTTCATTGTTTTATATAAAAAGAAAGAGTGATAGAAAAGAAAATTAGAGGGAGGGCTTTTTCTTCCCGCCCACAAAATATTTTTCCCTCAAAAATGGGTGGAAAATGAGAAGAAGCCAAAAGAATTTAACCTTTGAATGATTATTTTACTTTTTTGCCTTCTAAAAAACCCACTTCTCAAAATAGCAAACAAAACCCTCTTCTCACAGACCATGAGCAATGACACACACTTCTCATACAAGGACAATGAAACGAAGAACTCGATCAGCAAATGGGCAGCTGATCTCTTCGGTAGACAAAACCAGGGGCGGCACATATTGAGGCCTAAAGCGATAAATTTGAATAGAGTTTTTTGTTTTGTTTTATTTATTTATTTATTTTTTAACATTACTACAATTTTTTTAAAAAAAAATAATTCTCGCTTGTTAAAATACACATTCTTAATCAAATTATTGTATTCTCAAATTTTGCTATCATATATTATCAATTACAAACATATTTTTTTGTTTGATATGTGTAACAAATTTATCAAAAGATTTTTTTTGAGTTACAAATAGTTTTTGAATTTTTCTTATTTTTATATCTGGTTGGTTGTCTATAATATATAATCAAAATAAATACATGTGATAATAAAGGATCTATAATAATAATAAAGCTTGAATTTAAACAAAAGCCCTGAAAATATGAAACGACAATAAAATTTAATTTATCAGTGTTACTTTAAAAAATTAAAATTTGATATTTTAATTCTCTATCGACCAAAGTTAGATTATCACTCTTGCTAACAAAATTGAGTGGACTATTTTTAGGTGGGTTTGAAGATATAAATTTTGTAAAACATTAGGACAAGGAGAAATATATGGATCTTGAATTTGTGGGTTGATTTATAGATGAGTTCTAGACCATTTAACATGTAATTTTCCTATTGGGCTTAAGTTTTATAAGGTTCTTTGAGTAGTGACTTAGAATATTATGAATTTAGAGTTTGAGCCTTAATTATACTATGAATATATAAAATATGATGCATCTTTTATAACTGGGGCCTAAAGTCCAAGCTTTTTTCCCTCCCTTATTGGGCCGGCCCTGGACAAAACCCACTCGACGACAACTATGCAAACTTACAGACCATGGGCAGCTGATCTCTTCGGTTTTTGTATTTTGATGGACTCTTTCACTTCATCAGATAAGTCTTTGGAAAATTCAGCTGATCTCCTTCATCAGCTGGACTCTTTCCTTTATCTATTTTTTCACATTCAGCAGAATGCAGTTGCTCTTAGCCGGATTTTCTCAACTGGAACCTCCTACTTCAGCTGGACTCTTGCTTTAATCATTTTCATCTAATACCAAATGATGAAAAATTAAAGCAAAAGCTTTAATCATTTTATTTAGGATAACTTCGAAAATTATTTTAAATTGTTCTTTTTTTTTTTTAAGTTAATTTTCTTTTGCTAATTATTTTTTTACTAACACAAAAGAAACACACAAAATGACTTTATTATATATTTAAAGGGTAGAATTATAAAATTGGGTATGTATGGTTTTCCTTTCCTTTCATTTTTAATCTAATATCAAACGACGAAAAATATATTTTTTTTATTTTCCATCCCTCTTACCAAACAAAAAAGAGAGAAAATAACTTTTTTTTTTCATGGATAAAAAATTTATTCCTTTTACTTTTCCTTCTTTTCATCTTTCGTATTAAACGGACCATTAGATATTGCTTAGTGAGTATAGACGGAGTGGATTTAATCATTAATGGAATAAATAAAGACGAGATGAATTTATTAGTTTAAAATTAGAGAATTAAATGAGTTGAGAAAAATATTTAAGTATGGGGGATAGTCCCACTCTATTAATATGTCTGATGTTATAAATAGTAAATTTATTGAGTCAGACGAGTTCTGTACATCACACACTACTGCACTTGAGTTTATTCTTGTGATTCAGACAAACATACACAGCTGAACAGACACAGCTTCATAAATGATATTCAAATCTGCTTCCCGCTCATTGTCATCCCAATCTACATTTGAAAAAACACATTTAGTCCCCCTATACACACACCACACAGCTGAATCCACCATTCCCAAAATAGTTACCGTTGGGGATAAAGTCAAGCAGTAGGTCAAAGTAAGTACTGGGTCACTTACTCTCTAATAATTTAACATCGTATTAGAGTAATTCTCACACAACTTAATATTAAAATAATTTTAAAAAACGATGTAAGAGTAGAAGATTTTATGTTTAAATCTCGTTACCTTGATAGGTGCAACATCTAATTTGCATGTAAAGGGGCATCCTCATCCTCTAATTACTCTTTAACATGATAGTAATACCTTCTAAAAAATTAATTTTTTTTTTTTTATGATGAGAAATTTTTTAAAAACAAGACCAAATTAGACCCATCCTTGGAGAGTAAACTCGGACATCTGAAACCACTTGTTAACTATTGATATCAGTCAAACTCAAAATACGATAGAATTAAATTCAGAATACTTGAGTTTACAAGTTATCTTAAATCAACATCATGCCACTACTGTATATTAGAGCATATGTATATTTCAAAAGACAAAGATCAAAGATTTGAAATCTTAAATTTATTGTCTTACTGCACCAAGCTTCATATTTCAAAGGAAAAAATTTATTCTCAAGAATAGTAATATTGACGTTTCAATCGATAAACCACTGGTTTATCCGTGCGGGTTAATGTTAATAGAGTAATGTCAACAACCGATACTTGAATAATTTGGTGGGAGGAATTCCGATATCAACTAATCCACCCACAAATGTCCAACGTTCAAAAACTACACATTTTCCGAGGCAAAATTTTCAAATTCAAACTAGATGTTGATTTCATTAACTTCATCAAGCACAAGACAAAGGCACATGGACATCAGCCACTACAAAACCCCCACACACAACACAACCCAATCTGAGCTCTTCTCCAACTCCTAAGCTACCCATAATGTACAGCGACTCAAATTCACTTTGGAAGTGAATTTGGAAACTTTCCCTGTATAACACTGTCACCCTTTGTCTCTATATACTTTCCAGATCCTAATGTCTGGTTTGAAGAAATCTTCAATTCCGCGCCAGTCTTCATACAACTCCCTCTATAACAATCCCCTGACTGAGCTCAAACACAACCGTACTTGCAGCGAAGGTGGCGGCACCAACGTCGTCCCTCTGGGCGTCCACATTGGTCGGAATCGTGTCACTGGCTTCGACAACAAAGAGAATGCCGTTCCCAGTAAAACCGAAAAATCAAGCAATGTTGACAAAGAAAATGCAGTACCCAGTAATGGGTTTGGTGTTGTGACCAAAGAATTTCCAAATGGGAAGTCCAATTTAAAAGATAGGGTGTTGAAGCCCTCTTCACTTCAGCTATGTATGCAAATGAACGAGCCTGATTCGAATTTGAAGCCCAAAATTTGGGAACACATTGACTCGGATAACACAAATTCTGGGAACATTTGGGATTATTCAGATTCAGAGGCAGCACCAGCTTCATCGTGGACTACGCTACCTAATAGGTTGGTTATTATGATTATATGTATATACCCTTCTGAAATTTAGGAACTGCTCAGCTGTAGCTAGATTTTATATGCAATTTGTGAGAATGGACAGTTTGTTTTTCAGGTCATTGTTGTATAGGCCTTTGCCTGTGGACATAGGCAGATGTACCTGTGTTATAGTGAAGGAAGCATCTCCGGAAGGTCTAGATGGGGGCACCCTGTTCGCACTTTATACCAATGTAAGGTCTCTGCAACGTTTGTAATATTTAAGAGATTTTGTTTGTATCTACTGATGAGAGCGCGTATAAACATTGAAATAGCAATATTTCAATGGAAGTTTTGAGTGATTTATTAGTGGACAACCATGTTCCTTCTGCCAAAGAACAAACTATGGCAAAAATAGAACAAAAGGTTTAATGGTTATACCAGATGCTGCTTTTTGAATGGAAGGATCCTATATATGCTACATATGTTGTTTCTTTGATTCTGCTTAGGACTTCAACTTCCTAAGTTTTGCTGAACTGATATCACTTTAATTGTTTTGCTCAATTCTGTTTGTTCATGTTACTTCTTAAAATTGGACAATGATATTCTCCACACTTCATCGTTGAGATCTCTCAAGAGAAAATTTTATGCTATCATTTGTACACTGTAAGTCTCTTGTGGGATTATTGTAATTTGCAACTTAAGAGTTGCTAGAGGTTGCGAACTAAAGAGAAAAAGAAAGGTTGGGGTTCTTTGCAGTTCAGTCTTGAAGATAAATGCAGTGAGCTTTTTGCTCGGAGATTATTTTGTAGACCTTTGTCATTAGATGTAGTCAAGGAATTGATTTTCTTTTAGTTGTTTGTTTACTTGGTGCCCTGTGGGCATATTTTGGGTGAAGTTCTAATCTTCAAGATACCTTGCTGCTTATATTGCGGACTTTAACTTTTCTGATCAAATGCAAGCAATCGAAATAAATTCCTGATATTTCAGGGGCGTGGCTCCTCTGCTGTTGAAGGAAAACAGCACAGTGCGCTGTTAGGATAAGTGACACCGTTTTAATAAGATTTTTCTTTTCAAAATTTTTCCACTGCAAAACATACCCGTGAGACTCTCCTTTCCACAATCTCTCTCTCTCTCTCTCATGTTCTACAGACCCACGAGCTGCACTTAAAAGTAAACCCTCTCTTTCCACCCAAGTAACCTTTCTTCTCTACACTCTCCTATCGCCTCTTTCCTCGCTATTCTCTCCTTTTCCGAATCCAAACAAGCCCAAGCAATTTACCCAATCATCGCAAGCAAGCATGAATTAATCTGAAGTGCAAATATGTGAAAATATTGGATCTTGAGATAGGGGGTTTTACAATTCCCAAAAAAAAAAAAAGAGAGGGAATTCTAGAGAAAGTGAGCACCTGTAAAAATTTTAGACTCACTTGTTTGCAGAAACTTCGTATTTCATTTTGTGGGATAAATGGAATATTATTTCCGCATGAAAATGATGTAAGGCAGGAGTTTAAATGGACCTATTTGGAAAAATTCCTTGAAATTGTCGAAGTTGAGAGCTTGCAGCCATTAGAGGAGCTCATGGACAGAAAACTATAGTTTGCAGAAGATTAATTTATTTGTGTATGTATAATTGCACATGCGTCTATAGGTGTTTGCGATATAGAAGGATAGAGAACCCTTGTTTCGCATAGGGAGAGTTATAATCACTGTTAAAAATTTTAGGGGTTTTAGGAGAAAGTTTGTACAAGAGAGAGGGACTGTGCAAATGCAGATACAGAAGATATGCGTACGGGAGAGTTTCACGGTGGAAAAATTTTGAAAAAGAAAAATCTAATTAAAACGGTGTCGTTTATTCTAACAGCACACTGCTGTTTTCCTCCAACAGCAGAGGAGCCACACGCCGGACATTTCTCATCAAATGTTAGCAATTGAATTAAGTAATGCATTAACAATTCTCTAGTTGGTGGTATTGTGCGTGGTGTAAGGCTTCTAATTCATGTTTGAATCTTATTTGAATGGGAACTGTTCGTCAATGATGGTGCCATGCAAGCCCCCCTGGTCTTTGTAAAACCCTCCCGCTCACTCTCTTTGACACACCCCTTCATAAAGAGAGCATGTGTGAATTTACTTTGGTTTCGAGGTGTCAATGTATTATTGCCTTTTGGTTGGAAAATAACCCTGAATTTCTCAGATGACAATTTATGGTTGAGTCTTTTGATTTTCATTTGAAACACTATAGGAGGGTCAAGGACGACAGGATCGGAAACTTGCTATGGCTCATCACAAAAGGCATAATGGAAAATCTGAGTTTATGGTGGCTCAACATACAAAGGGATTATTGCATAACTCAGATGATAGTTTCGTTGGAACTGTAACTGCTAACCTCATGGGATCAAAGTACCATATATGGAATCAGGTTTAATTTCTTAAAATTTATTCTTATCTCCTATGTAGTGAACATGATCACTTTTGAAGATTGGCAACAGTAGTTTTGTTATGTTAAAAGTTTAGCACAAATATTTTGTCAATTGGTTTCATAATCCGCTTGATTGCAGGGGAGCCATCTGAATTCTGTGACCAAACACACCAAACAACCTCTGGCTGTTGTAAAGTAAGTCATCTCTAACCAATGCACACACACACACATTCCGAACTTTTGTTTGTTGATGTTTATTACGTATGTGTTCCCTACAGCTTCATGCCTACAATAGCCACCTTGATGGGAAGTTACAGAAGCATTAAGGCATGGATACCCAAGCACCAATCCATGCAGCTAAAGAATACGACTCAGGTGAGTTGACTAATGCTAGGCCTCACCCTGTCAAGAATATGTAACAGTTCTATAAGTTGGTGAAATGAGTAGTTTCTCTTGTAGATGCAACATATTAATGGATTACCCAAGGATTGGGAAGAGAAAATGGATAAAGTACATCAGCTATTTTCGAGGGTTCCTCATTACAATAATGTAAGTTTGCTGGGGAGGCTATTTTATGGAAATACAATCATCTCATTTTTTTTTTCTTAAAAATGTAGCTTGAGTACTTGAATATATATATTGAGTACCAGTTTATGTTGTTCCAGGTTACAAAACAATATGAGTTAGATTTCAGAGACAGGGGAAGAGCAGGACTTAGAATTCAGAGCTCAGTAAAGAATTTTCAGTTGACTTTGGAGGTGACATGAACTTCCTTGGCCCAAAGAATTCATGAGATTCTGTTTAAACAAATTTCCAAAGTAAAAGTGGAAAATTTTCTCGCTTTTTAGCACAAAAACTGTATGTAACACAAAGACAGGGACTCATAACTAAGTGCACTAACAAGAAGGGTATTGGCAATATTTGTGTTTTAATGGTGATTTGTGTTTCTTGCATAGAAGAATGGGAGGCAGACAATCCTGCAACTTGGAAGGGTGGGGAAATCAAAGTATGTGATAGATTACAGGTAAACAGGAACCGAATCATTGAACAAATACATTTACCGGTTTAAGCAGGAGTAATTTGTCTTTGACATATCTATCTAGAGCTAGACCAAAATACAAAGGAAAGTGTTCACCAATTGAAAGTTGAAATCTTGTTTTGCAGATATCCATTGACTGGCTATCAAGCATTCTGCATATGTTTGGCTGCTATTGATTCAAAACTTTGCTGCACTATGTAATAGCAATCTACAAATGTATTTTCAGTTCTACCTTGGAACACAAAGGTACTGACTTCTCTTGTTCCCCTTTTGGGTCTTGTGCTGCAATGTGGAGCTGAATACATCAACCCTCCGTAGGGTAGATTCTCACTTAAACTAGAAGGAAAGAGTCACATTTTTGCAGAAAGGAGCTAGCCAACTGAATGACAGGAAAAAGAGTAAAATTGGTGATGTGTTTTGTACATTAAAATTCCAAAAGGACATGGAGAGAACTCTATGGATCTTTTCTTTGAAATTTTCCACTCATTTGATTGACCTTTGCTCTCTAAGATTTTCACTCACTTAAAAATCGTTCCTAAAGTTATCATCGTTCTGTACTTCAATGCTCAATTATATTTAACCCCGAATAATATCCTACAGGTAGATAGAGGAATTGCCAACATTGGGGTAATAGGTGAATATAATCAGGACAACTAAAGTTGTATTCATGAAAGATTGACTTGACTTTCATGATCATTGCAGTAACTTATGAAAGTGGTCTTCGGGTTCACTTTAATCCTGATCCCCATCCCCGCACCATACCAAAAATTAAAAAACAATGAGAAATGAGTTGAGGGTTATCCCTGAAAAATAATTTTCCGAATAAACGAAGGAATAAATTTGTGTTCATTAGAAGGCAAAAACTGCTTTTTGTAATTTTGAAAGTCTACCACTCTATGATCCCTCAAGGACATTGTGTGTTTGTGTGTACGCACGTGCTGTGTAGCATCATGTAGATTTATGTATTTAATATGTGATCTTCTTGTTGAAATAGCTGCCTAACTAACATCTAACTCTGCACCTCCTACTAAGCAAAAGTTCAATACCCAAGTAATCACACCTTCATTTCCCATCATCTAGGCCCTATTGCTAACATATTGTTTTGGAAAATAAATCAACTTTGGTGGCTGCTTTCATCCTCTGATTATCTCATGAGGGCCCTTAGGGTTGGTTTTTTCATAAAAGAGGCATATAAAAGTCAGATCATGAGGCAAGCCTGGCCTGTTTGCTATCCAAGGAACATGTCACAACAATAACTTTCACTCATAATAGTATCACTTTCTATGCTGTGGCTCCCAGAAATCACAACTACCAATTGTGGTTATCATTCGTTTTCTATAGCTAGAAATCTCACGGTCAAATTGTTATCTGTGACTATTTGGACAAATCAAGTCTGAATCTCTCTCTCCCCATTTGTTTAAGTTGGAAATTAATCTTCTATAGCTCTCTAGCACATGATTTAAAATCGCGATATCGGCCATCAACTCAGAGGGCATTGATTCACATCAATCGTGGTGCAGTATCGGCCGATACGTTCAAAATGTTAGATAGAAGTTCTAAAAAAATTTGAAAAAATCATAAAATTTTTTGAAAAATATAAACATTATCATTCATATATTATATGTCCATAATAAATCCAAAAACACATTAAAAATAATTAAAATGAAGCATAAGGGTGTTACCGAAAATATTGATCATTTTCAATATTCAACTTATTGAAATTGAAATATTGATATGTTTAATTATTACATTAGATTTAAAAAGTACCGATATTTTTTAAGATTAAAAAATATTGATGTATTTAATCATTACATTAAATATATTAATGATTTATCAAAGTGTAAATTTACTCCAAGTAAACTTTGGCAAAAAATAAACCCAAAAATCAATTTCTCATAAATAAAATAAATTAAACACACTAAAATAAATTAAGAAAATATAAAAACAATCGAGTATACATTTTTCACTCGTTGGGACTTGGGGACCGACAACACGAAGTCTTTAAAAGACTCTGTTTGAGACTTTAAAATCTAATCACACTTGCGTCCTTCAGACGCTGTGTATCTTGAGAGAGAGAAGAATCTAAGAGTGGATTTGAAAAATTCATCGGCGATCATCGAAAGACAGCTAGGGCTAGAGTTGTTGGGTTGGTCTTCTACAATTCTACTTCTATATCTATTGCGATTGGTTCGTAGCAAAGAAAATTAGGAAAAAAAATAGAAAAAGAAGAAGAAAATGAAACAGTATGGGGATCTCTATAATCTGTATTCAATTCTTCAGGTATGTTATACAAATGCCTACAATTTTTGTGGTAGTGGGCCTTTGATTTTCGGACTGGTTGAGGGCTTTTAATCTTTTACAGATGTGGGTCTTGAAGTTCTTCACCTTTTTTTGTTTTATTTTGGAGTCTTACGTTTTCCATAAGGTTCGATCATACCGGACCGATTCTGCTATGAATCGTTCAATTCATACTGAGTTGTTCCAATTTGTGCCGATATGTCTAAGTCTAATTAAGATATCGCCAAGTCAAATAAAAATCGAGATTTTTGCATAGCGTATATTGATATTGGATCGATAGGGGCTGAGTCATATCCGACTCGACTGAATCATATTGGACTTGGCCGATACTTTGAACCATGCTCTAGCATGCTCAATATTGCATACTTTCTACTTTTGTCTTAGCCAAACACCAAACAAGCCTCTTAATGCACAAGAGAATGTAAGAAAAGAGACATTGATTAACATTGAACTGAAAATCAAATATGTGAGTCCCTTAAATGCCCATAAACTGAATTTTATTAAAACATCTTGATAAATGAATGTCTATGTTTCCATCTATATCTACAAAAGAACCAATAATAATCTGGCAATCTCTCTTTTTCCAATGAAAAAGAGAAGCATACAAGAATAAAAAACTAAAATCTCTTTTTGTCAGGTAACCCTTTATCATCGTCACATATTTCTCGGATTTAATTTATTGACATAATATTATACTATGCGTCGAGCTCGCATCGGAATGCAAAGGAATTTAAGTCACCAAACATAATATCATCCCCCTCGGCAAAGTTGCTTGAATCTTGACAGTCAAAGTACGTCTGTATATCATCAGGGAAGCTCCGCCGTGGTGGGTCAGATTCCGGAGGTGTCGCCGGACAATCAGCCGCCGACGTTCGCTCCAACATTTCCTTGAACTTGGAGGACTGTAGCAACAGTCCTAGCGCCGACGAAGCGTTGGCACCACCACCCGGACGTGGTGGTGGAGGTAGTGTTTCTTCGGCTGAGCTAGAGCTTTGTTGTTGGTGGTGGAGGAAGTTTAACCCTATCTCCTGATTAGGGTTTGCCATTGAGTTAATGTCAAAATTAGGGTTAGGGTTTGGTTGATGGTGGCTACTGGTGGTTTGGTCGGGTCGGAGCCACTTGATGTAACGGCTGAGGTCGAAGTTGGTAACGGCGTTAAGCCCACGATACTCTATGGCTGCCATATCATATGCAGTTGCAGCTTCCTCCTCTGTAGCTGCAAAAACAGTAGTGTGGAATTTAGGGGGCAAAAATGTAAAGCCAATTATCCAATTGTATTGTGTTTGCATAGTCTTATTTTGAGTTTGTATTGAGGATTAATGAATTTAAAATATATTTATTTAATTAATTGTGTCCAATAATTATACTAACAAGTTTTTTATTTTAATCATATCATTTTTTAAATCGACACACATAATCTAATAATTTCTTTATCAAATAATTAAGATTCTTTTTCTCTTTGAATCGACACTCATAGTCATAGGCCCCTATAAAGTGGAAACACAATGGATGTAGGAGCAATGTTAGGCTAATTAAATTATTTATTAAATTTTGTATTCTAAATCAGTGTGAGTAGTTATATTAGTAGGGTTCACTATCTTCGACCAAACATTCAATGCATAAGATTTTTGACATATCACATGAAATACAACATTTAAAAAAAGAAGGACAGAATAAAACAATTTCTTTACGCATATCAACTAAATGGATCACTGTGGCAAATGAGTTATTGCGTTAAAATTGGATTATTCACGTGCAACACTAATTCGAGTTGTTTTGTTCTTTGTATTAACTAAACGTGTGTAATTTTTAAATCTTTGTCGAGAATAAATTAATCATAACCACTAATTTCATGCTGACTTCATGTTGTACTACCATCTCACTCATAACCAAACTTGGGTTAACAATAAATTCTGGAATTTAATTTGCATGATAAATTTGGTGGAAGGGTTGAAAAAACTTAAGTGAGTGGTGGGGTTTTTTGGGGGGTTTTGAAACCTTAAATAGCAGACCTAGCAGTTGAGGGTTGGTGATCCATATGTATACCAACCAACTGTATTTCACTGCCTTTCCAATATGTGACTGGGTGAGCTCATGATAAGGTTGAAAAGGTCTTCATGGGGGTAACTAAAAACAACTGTATCCATTTGTCACCGTTACAATAATTTATTTTGTACCCATTGTAAGCATTTATCACACAATAATGGGATGGTGATGTATTTTGTGAGTTAGTTCTTGGTTGGCAACCAACAAGTTGATTTTCATTGTTCATACTCATATTTTTATAAAATGCATCTTTGTCTTAAGGCTTTTGTCCCTACACGCACAACCCATCTTTGTCTAACAAGAGTGAGGGGCTGGTCTATACACAATAAATCTTACTTGAATACAAGATAAATGAAGAGATAAAAGGGTTGAAGTGATTAAGAATGATACCCGCACCCGATGGAATTAACTCGATGACACTTGTTCCTTCTCAAAGAGACAACAAGTCACATGATCAAACTTTGTTAATTTTTCCGCTTCCTTCTTGAGGATTTACGTCGGTTATTTTTAGGTGTATATGAGAGGGGAATTGTATGGTTCAAGAAGATAAAATGGGTGTTCTAAGAAGCTCAAATATCTTGTAATTAATAAAAAGAAAAAAAAAATACTAATAAAGATACTCCTAAGGTGAAAAGTTACCATATGTTCCAAGATAGAGATACTTGTTGCCAAACACCCTGCCAATTCGAGCCTCCCATCTGCCATTGTGGTGGTGCCTGTGCATTTAAAAACCGCCAAATTTCAATGCCGTCGTACACATGAAGGAGAAAGAGATGAACAACCATAATAATATCTTTCCTCAGTCACCGTCCCAGTACAATATTCATAAATAATAACATGTATTAAATTATTGATTTGATGAATCACTGTTAATTTTGGGTTGTTATTACCTATTAAATGATTATAATAATCGATCAAATTAACAAATCAGCTCAATGTTTTAAGTTCAAGTAACATTTTCATTTCACAAATGTAAGCAAACAAATAGTCATGGCTTAGTAATAAAAATTTATCTGTAAATATATTATGCATGTTGAGATGCCAAAAAGGTTAGATTAGATGTACACTTTCTCTAGAAGTGGAGAGTCTTAAAGGGCACAATAAAGTGTTTATGAACTATGAAGTGCAATTTCACATGAAGGGTAAATTGTGATAATTTTTCAAGGCTGAATATTAAAATTGAATCATCTAAAAGTACATAGCAGTACACGATACTCTAAATATTACATGTTCTATGGAAGCACAGATGTACTTTATCTTATTTTTGCATACAAATTGTTTTTTTCCATGCCAAATGATGCCCAAGTCATAAATTTTGGAGTACTTAACTAGTACGCCAAAACCCATCATAAAAAAATGAGCAAAGATACATGAAAGGAAATGCATTCCTAAAAAAGCCTGCCTAAAAATGATGAATGGCATATATATAGGACTGTCTTTAATACCTTGCAACTCCTCTATACTTGGAGACTCCACGAGAGAACCCGCTACTTTTTCTGCAAATAAGATTGAAAATAACAACTAAAGATATAACATAAAATTGTTCATATTTATATATATATATATATAGCTATTTATTTTATTAGAAAATCGTTCATATTTTATTTTATATTCAAACAAATTCTGCGACACAAAAAATACAAAACACACTTTTTTAAAACTCTTCCCAAAAATAATTTTTGAATACAGTTTTTTTTTATAGACAAACCAAATCAAGCCTAATATTTGATACTCACCTTCTCAAACATCCAATATATTCTTCTTTTGACTGACCTTCCATTTCTTTGAGCTCCTCTTGATACGTAGGGAGCTAAAACACACACACACAAAAAATTATACAGAAAATTAGAGATAAAACATACAAGTGTCAAATATTTTAGCCATGTTCTGTTTAAAATGGGAGAAAATTTACAGGGAAATTAAGGATGGTGTCTTGTCCCCAATACTTCAATGCTGCCAAGTCATAAGCATGTGCTGCAGCTTCTTCATTATCATAGGCCCCTAATAAAAACCAACAACAGATAAGGTCCACCAGACAACCCAGTTGTAAAGAACTCAATTTCATCAACTGTTTGTCAACACAAAAGAGAGACTTTTATACATGGGTGTGCACTTGAAATTCAATTCAAGAGTAACTTTCTAATTTTATATCTTTAATACTGTGCTTTTTAACTTATTTTTCATAAAAACGTGATTTTATCCCACACTATTCGGTTTAAAAGAGGATTTGTAAAATGCATTTTCAGTAGGTAAGGTTCACCAGACAACCCAGTTGTAAAGAACTCAAATTCATGAACTGTTTGTCAACACAAAAGAGAGACTTTATACATGGGTGAGTGCTTGGAATTCAATTCAATTCAAGGGTAACTTTCTCATTTTCTATCCAAAATACCTTGCGTTTTAACTTATTTTTCATAAAAATGTAGTTTTACCCACACTATTTGGTTTAAAAGCGTATTTGCAATACGCATTTTAAATAAAAAACCTTCAAAATGTGTTTTGCAGATACGATTTTACACTGAAAAGTATGGATTTAAACATTTGGAAGGTTGTTTGACAATGAAAAAGATAATACTAATAATGAAGATAATGATCATTCATAGCTAACTTACCCAGATATACTGCGGTTTTGTTGGATTAGGATACGACCACAGCCACCATTAACATAAAAACCACCAAATCCAATCAGCAATCAAAACCCAATCTCAAAAAAACAAAAAAAAAAGTTTACTAGTAAAATGAAAAGATCAAACAAAAAGCAAAAAAGATGATGAAGAATTGAACCTTGTCTTCCTTTCTTGTTCTGCGACTCATTCCAGCAGTTCTTATCCCACAAATGAGCTTCGTAACGACCCGTCCACCGATGCCTGAAACGAACATAAAAAAAAATCCCATTCAGGAATTAAATCAAAAACTTGAAGAACACAGACACATTTTCACTATAATGCTACCTCGTCACACCCCTGTAGATTGAGCTACGTTGGGGTGGACAGTCTCTCGGAACGCTCTTTCTTGTTCTCTTCACCTTCGTCCCAGAATTGTTGCACTTTTTGCTGTTGTTGCTAGTGTTTGAACTGTTGCTCTGGCTCTGCTGTGAAATCTTCGCCATGAAAATGCACCAAGAGACCTCAATGCACACGTTAATTAGAGAGAGGTGAAGAGAGATAGAAGTATAGGACTGAGTCGTCCAATGAGAAGGGATATAAAGAAAATGGTGGGTAAGAAAATGGCGAATTGGGTGGGTTTTTGGAAGAGTCTGTGGTGGCAAATTAGAGAAGAGAGCCGGCAGAGTAGAGGGGGTGGTTTTGTGGGTGGGTTTTAATGGCCGTCTTGAAGCGGCTTTGTGTCGAGTCTCTTCTTCTTTGTCGACACTTGTTCTTGTGTTATGTGCTGTTCCAGTTCTATTGGAATTGATGTGTGAGTGTTGCTTTCCCCCCCCCCAATTTATATTGTGTTTTAGCCAATCACCATTTTCTCCCCCAAATTTATTTCCTGGCTAACTGCATTTTCTCCTTTTTTCTGTTTTGGTTTCTTTCTCGCATTTTCTTCTCTCTCTCTCTTGGATGTATTGATTGTTGAGAAAATTTTGCTTCCTTTTCTGGTTTCACCACGTGGATAGCCAACAAATTTTTTAAAATTTCTATTTTTTTTCAAACAATTTACCAAGCTAAATTATATAATAATATGTAGGTAAGAGTGTTAATCGAGTCGAATTTTTCGATTTCGAGTTTGAGTCTGAGCTTGACGAGTTTGTTTTTCTAAATGAGCCTAAAAAATTGTTCAAACTTGGCTTGTTTAAAACTCAAGCCGAGCCGAGTTTTGCAAGTTTGAGCCGAGCTGAGATTTGCGAGTTGGAGTCGAACCTTTTAGATTTATTTTTTCAATCGAATCTAAAAAATTGTTCAAATTCAACTCATTTAGAATAAGAGTAGAGTTTGAGTTGCATTTTATCTGAACCGAACTCGAGTAACTCGTCTCGCTTAACACCCTTATTTGTAGGCAAAAATCATTTAGAGGTATAAAATTTAATCTCAAGCTTTTACCAAACTTTTCAAACAATTTATCACGAATTACCACGTGAAATTATACTAATCAAACTTTCAATTGTAAACTTGAAGTAACAGGAATTCGATTATAAAAGATATGTTTTATGACGCTCCCTACAAATTTGACTTTGTAAGATTAAAAATAAATTCATTGAACTAATGCTAATGATATAAACACGACAAAAATCCAATACGTCTCATTGTTAGTTCTAATGAATAAGACATACTTGTATGTGAAAGATGGGAGAAAAGGCTAATCCACACTAACTAAAGAGTTTATCTTGCTAATTACATTGATTATCTTTCATTTGGACCCTTGCTATTTCATGTTCTCAATGTATTGTATAAAGAGATGAAACATCAAATTTCTTGGTTTCTATCTTCCAAGATAATATTTCTGTTTTTTAATCAATGGAAGAATCTTTGTCTCGTTAAAAAAAAAAAAAAAAAGATTTTACATTCATCGTCTTCACCGAAACCAATGAAAAGAAAAGAAAAAAGTAAGGCTGTTTGTAGTTCTATGTTATTCCTATTTACAATGCTTACAGCTCATTTAACAACATCTGTAAGGTGATGAAAAATTTTCAATTCAGGTGCCTTCTTTGGAAGGACCGCAAGTTTTTTAATTTTTGCTATTTATTTAGTATATGTGGCTTGTAATTTGATGCGAGTTGATTTCACATGTAATTGTATTTGGTTTTCACATCCCTATTCATATAGCTTAGATATTTTCAAATAGAGGTTTGTTGTGAGAAACTCCAAAGGGTAGTTCAAGTAGTAATATGAACAAGTTGTACATTTAGAATTTGAATTTTGACAACTCACTAGAGTCAGACCTCATGAATACCCTAGTTTCGATATAAATGGTTTATCAGGAAACAATAAGAAAACAGGATAAATTGAGGGAAAAACCACTAATCTATTATTGGATAAACATGACTATTAAATAGCCTCATGAGAAACAGAATTTGAGAAAAATCATTCCATATCTAACAAGAATTCCTAATATCGTGGAATTCTAACAGAAAAGAAAATGGTAAACATGCAGACCTATGGAATAGGTCTTTATTGACAACAAGTAACTAACTCAAATCACTAACACCCTCCCTTAAACTGAAGTTGCAGGCTATCAGTTTACTTGACTTTCGGAACAAACACCCAAAAGTTCTCGTTGCTTCATGAACACGCCCAGCTTCAAAGGTTTAGTCATAACATCAGCTAATTGTTCTTGAGTGCCACAATAAATTAACTTGACAGTCTCATCCTTAGATAAATCACGAAGGAAATGAAAACGCACATTGATGTGTTTACTACGCCCATGCATAACTGGATTTTTGCTGAGTTTAATGGCAGAGGTACTGTCACAGTTGATAGCAATGCACTTGGTATTCGAAATCTGACTTAGCTAATACACGCTGCAACCAAACTGCCTGACATGCACACGAGACGGCTGCAATAAACTCAGCTTCTGTGGTAGATAAGCTGACCACCAGCTGCTTCTTTGAACACCACCAGACCGCACCTGAGTTAAGCATAAAAACATATCCAGAGATGCTTTTACGATCGTCTATATCACCTGCATAGTCACTGTCTGTATAAGCTACAAGCTTATTTTCCCCTCCCTTCTTGTAAAGAATCCCAAAATCAACAGTACCCTTCAAGTAGCGCAACACCCTTTTTGCTATCTGCATATGTGCCTCAGTAGGATTCTCCATAAATCAACTAATGAGGCTTGTAACAAAAGTCATATCAGGCCGAGTGGCACATGTGAGGTACATAAGAGACCCAACAAGCTGTCTAAAATAAGACTTGTCCACCCTTCCTTGGGTGCCACCTTCTTTTGTAACCTTGAATCCTGGTACTATAGGGTTGTGAACAGAGTTGCTATGGTCCATTCCAAAACATTTTAGCACCTCCAAAGCATACTTCTTTTGATTAATGAAAACACCATTGGGCAATTGTAAAATCTCAAGACCAAGAAAGTACCTCATCTTGCCTAGGTTTGTCATATCGAATTCTTGCTTCATGGAATTCATAAATGTAGTGAACAGTGAAGGACCATTGCTTGTGTAGATGAGATCATCCACGTACATGCTGACAATTAGGATCTTGCCTCCTTATTCAGTTTTGATGAACAAAGTGTGTTCATAATCACACTTTTCAAAGCCCATCTTCAAGAAATAAGCTTCGATTGGACTATACCACCCTCGCGGGGCTTGTTTGAGGCCGTAAAGTGCTATCTTTAGTCAGTATACCTTCTCTTCATGTCCCTTTTTGACATACCCACATGGCTGTTCTACAAAAACTTCTTCAGCTATCTCCCCATACAAAAATGCTAATTTGACATCAAGTTGGTAAAGTGGCCAACCATGATGTGCTGCTAGTGCCAACACCAAACGAATGGTCTCCAGTCGTGCTACAGGTGCAAATACTTCATTGTAGTCAACCCCCTGTTGTTGTGTAAAGCTTTGGCAACAAGGCGTGCTTTGTATTTCTCAATAGCTCCTGTTTCATTATATTTGGTCTTGTAAATCCACTTTAGACCAACTATCTTTCCACCTCTGGGCAAGTCCACCAAATCCCACGTATCATTCTTTTTGATGGAGTCAATCTCTATGTCCATTACTTGCCTCCACTTCTCACTCTTAACGGCATCATCAAAGCAAGTTGGATGTGTGCAAAGCCAAATGAGCCAAGTGATCTGCATGTTCATCCTCAGATAGTCCTTCTCCTGTCACATAATCATCCATCCAGGTAGATTGTAGCCGATCTCGGGAACTACCGGGTGCAAGATTCGGCTTGAGTTGGAAATTGTGCGTCTACAGTATCATTTGGGGCACCATCGAGAGCAGATAATTGTGGTTCTATTGCAGCGACAATAATGATTGTTTCAATACCAGTAGGCTCAACAATGTCCTCCTCTGTCATGTCACCACACTCCAAGTCACACATCGATGCTGGTTTAGTGGTCTTATGCCAATTCTAGGCTTTGTCCTCTTCAAAGATGACATCCCTACTAATAATGATCCGTTTGGATACAAGATCATATAATCTGTAGGCTTTAGAAACTTCACTGACCCCAAGTAGAACACAAGGAAAGCTCTTGTCATCAAGCTTAGTTCGCCTAGCATCAGGGACATGAACATTAGCAATACAACCAAAAACACGAAAATACTCAACTGAGGGTCGGATACCACTCCAAGCTTCTTCAGGAGTTTTATTCTTCTCGGCAAGAGTAGGACTTCGGTTCAAAATATGGACGGTCCAATTGACCGCTTCAGGCCAAAAAGTGCGAGGAACCTGCCTATTTGATAACATGCTTCGAACAATATTCATTATTGTTTGATTCTTACGTTCCGTGACTCCGTTTTGCTATGGGGAATATGTAGCAGTCAGTTGGTGTTTTATGCCATGATTAGCACAATAGCTAATGAACTCCTGTGAAGTGAACTCCCCTCCTCGATCAGTACGTAATCCTTTGATAACCTGACTAGTCTCCTTCTCAACATGGATTTTAAAGCTTTTGAAGACATTAAAAGCTTCTGATTTCGTGCTCAAAAAATAACCCACGTTTTACGACTGAAGTCATCAGTTATTATGAGTATGTACCTTTTTTCACTATTGGATTCTGGTTTGATTGGCCCACAGATATCAGCGTGTATCAACTGTAGGATTTTCTCTGCTCGTCAGGTGCTATAGGAAGGAAATGGATCTCTGTGTTGCTTTCCAACCCAGCAGTCCTTACAGATCTTGATTGGAGACTTCAATTGAGGAAGATCCGTTACCATCTGTTTCTTTAGAAGAGTTTGTAGTCCCTTGGAACTCAAATGTCCATAGCGACAATGCCATAGATATCCCTCATCTTCTGAAACAGTATTATAGCACGTGGAAGTCATAGGTTGGGCTACGGCATGGAGAATGAACATTCGGTTGACAGTCATCTCTATTTCCATAAGTAGACCACGTTCAGGATGAAATATCTTGTATTTGTGATGTTGAAACATAATGGTCAGGTCTTTGGCCTGTAGCTGCCCTATACTCAGTAGATTATTTCTTAGCTCGGGCACAAAGAAGACATCAGTCATGATGTGTGCCTTGCCATTTACCTGCAATCTCATATTACCCTTGCCCAACACAGCCATAGAAGTATTGTTTCCTAGTTTAACTGAATCACGATAACTTTCATCAAGGTCAAAGAAAGAAAATTTGTTACCGCACATATGATTGCTACATCCCGAATCAAGGAACCATTGATCATCATGACTTTTTGTGGTATTATCAACCTGCGCCATTAGTAATAGTTCTTCTTGAGTCTCAGCATGATGGGCCTCCTTCTCCTTGGTTGGACATTCCCATTGAAAATGTCCAAGTTTGTGACAATTGTAACATTCTACTGTAGAACGATTGAAGCTTGGTCTGCCACGGCCGCCACGTCCTCGACCTCGTACTTGAAAATTCCCACATCCTCGTCCCCTGGATTCTTCTTGTGTGACTGTCAAAGCATGCTCTTCTTCAACAGGAGAGCTCATACATTGCTCATGAAGAAGCAATCTACTTTGGAGTTCATCAATTGTCAATGTGTCTGTATTGTTGGATTCTTAAATGGAACACACAACATAGTTGAATTTAGATGTTATGGATCGCAAGATCTTACTGACAACATCACCATTAGTCTTTTGTTCTCCATTGGCTTTCGTCTTGTTGACAATAGTGAGGATTCTAGCAAACAGGTCAGTCACAGTTTCACCGTCCTTCATACAAAGAACTTCATATTCCTTTTGAAGTGCTTGCAATTGAGCATGCTTGACTCGTGTCGTCCCTTGATATTTAATCTTTATGGAATCCCAAATGTTCTTTGTCGTGTCCTTCTTGAGAATCGTTTCCAAAATGGAACGATCCAATGCTTGAAATAAGTAGTTCTTCGCCTTCAAATCCTTGAGCTGCTGCTTGACATTCTGCTTCTTTTGTGCATCAGTGAGGATAGCTACCTCTGCAAGTTCAGGAAAACTGTCGGCCACCAGGCCCCAATATTCTTTTGATCGAAGAAAATTCTCCATGAGCATGGCCCAATGGTCATAGTGCCCATCAAACTTTGGTACTGCTGGTTGTACAAAAGAACTCTCTGAAGTCATACTTGCGAGTAAGACTCAAAACAATCTGAATGTAATGTATTATGGCTCTGATACCAAATGTCAGGAAACAATAAGAAAGCAGGATAAATTGAGGGAAAAACCACTGATCTATTATTGGATAAACATGACTATTAAATAGCCTCATGAGAAACAGAATTTGAGAAAAATTATTCCATATCTAACAAGAATTCCTAATATCGTGGAATTCTAACAGTAAAGGAAATGGTAAACATGCAGACCTATGGAATAGGTATTTATTGATAGCAAGTAACTAACTCAAGTAACAAACTAACTCAAATCACTAACAAGGTCTATCTTTGATCGGATCGAGAAGAGAATTAATCAAAGTGTATGTAAATTGACTCGAATATTTTTAACTGTATAACCAAAAAAAAAAACAGATTTGTTGTGAGACTCAACATCTGCTTGTGTAACCACAACAATTTACCACACTGTATTTTTATGTGCAACCTGGTATGTAGTGCTTCCGAGCCAGGCTCCGTAGTACCGTTGATCGGATTGGCTCTACAACCAAATGTAATGGATCAATCCCACAACGAAAGTCTAGTTGTATGTGGGTTCCCCTCCAAGTATACATTTATTGCAGTACGTACGATTTATGATGACATAATCTATCAACGTTATGTTATTTTGATGTTATTTTTTTGGTCAATCTAACTTTATCAGTTGTCACTCATGCCAGGGTGGGGGTGGTTTCAAAAATGTCCCCGCTATTTGATAAGCCACCTCATAGATTGCACAAGTCCTTTATAAGTTCTCTTTGCAAACTAGCCACCAGGAAATCTTGAAGTCAAAAGTATCCGTAGGATCACTGATAATGATGCGTGGGTTGCTTTTTGAAGGAGATTTCTTATTGTTTTTTTCCTAATCTAGGGTTGGAAGTTGGAACTCCGGTGGATTGAGTTGGTTGAAAAATTAACTCGGGTTCAATAGAATTCTTAACTTGAGTTTAACTTAAATCTTTAATTCAAATACTATTTGTGCTTAGATTTTTTAAATTGGGTATAGCACAATTCAAGTTAAAAGTTAACCAACAACATGAAATTCTTATTATTTGAAATTTGAGTTTAATTGGAATTAATAAATGCAGCTTGCGTTGTGATTCATTCTCAAATAGTTATTATGGCTTGAACTCGGGTGTAGTTTAGATTTAAATTGGATTGAGATTATTTCTCTAAATCTAACTCGAATGTTAAAAACCTCGGTCCAAATACTGAATACTTTGAAATTAAGTTTGAGTTAAACCGACAAAGTTGCATCAGAATTGACATTTAACTCAAAAAACCCTAAAAATAAAATGGGCTTTAGTATCCGACATTACTCGAGTAAGACATGAGAATAGAGTTTTGAAAATAAGTGAAAAAAAACTTCATTTAACTTTAACATGGGAAATAAAAAGAATTATTTAGCATTAGGAGAAAGAGAGCATTAAATAATTTTAAAAAGTCTAGCAATAATGCTTTATGTTCGTTATAATGAAAAATCATTTCAGCTTTTATGACAACTACTACTGAATATTGGCATTTTGGCTTCAAAACAAGAAGGGAGGTGCCGGCATTTAGGATCATCCCACCATCCACGGTGAGGTTGTTGTGTAGTACAGGGCCTACTAACAGGTAGAATTTAACATGGCTACTCTCTCTTCTATCCACCACCATGTGAATCTAGTTTTTTGTTTTTTGGTCACATGATGTCTAAATTTGTACCAAGTACTCTCTCGAGATCAACGATTGTCCCCGTAATTTGAGCATGTCCTTGAGGAACAAAGATATCTGACTCTCAGGAAATGTGAGAAGGGATCAAACCTAGAACCTGAGTTACAAAATATCAGACTAAACCACCAAAAAAACTCTTAAAGGTTGTATGTAAATCTAGTTTAAGTATCATATTCAAGTCGTATTATTTTAATTTTGTTATTTTTCTATGATATTCATGATGGGTGTGTTAGAAATTACAAAATTATAAAGTTTTTCTCACAACCAAATTCATTTAATTTGCACTCTAGCAAAATCAAATAGTGTTATGTAATTATATAACATTTTGTAGTATTAAGTTCAAAATAAAAATGTAGAAAAGAAGATTTTTCGTGTCAAAATTGAGTTCTCGTATACGATACTAACTTAATCTATTTATTGTTTGTATTAATCAATCATGCCATTTTGAGTTTGTAAGTACCTGATTTTTATTTTTCTAACGTATTGCGTTGACAAATTTTCCTCACCTTGATGGAGCTCATTAAATTCATGTCTTGGACCAAATAAGAAACATAAATCTTCCATCTGATAAGTGTAGAACCTTGGCCTCAGTCAATGGTACTGATCACCCGAATTAACTCACTTTGAGGGTAGTCTAGAGACTTTTAAGGACACCCTCCTTAATAGAAAAAAAATACTAATACTTCTTCTAATTTATATTTAAACATGAGTGACAATTTTTGTCATCGAACCACCATTTATAATAAAAATAAATTATTTAAAATACTAAAATTACCTCTACATAAACCCCAAACAATTTTTCACATAAAATTCAAATTGATTAAAATTCATTTTTATACATATCAAGCTGACTAAAATTCTTTTTTTTCTACATATTAAAATTTAATTGGATTAAAATGTGATTCGAGCTAATTAATTTTTTTTTTTTTACGTATTAAAATTTGAGCATATTAATAGTCTTTTTTACGTATTAAAATTCGAGCCAATTTGGGCTCTACTTGAGCTATTAACCCTGATTACAACTTGGTTTGAATTAATTAAAATTTATATTTTTATTTATTTATTAAAATTTGATTCAGATTGATTAAAATTTATTTTTTATGTATTAAAATTTGAGTCAATTAAAATTTAATAAAAAAATTGAGCTGATTAAAATATAATGCGAGTTCATTAAAATTTGATTTGAGTCTCGAATAGAATTTTAATCGGTTCAAATTTTAATACGTAAAAAAAATATAATTTTTAATCGACTCAAATTTTAATATATAAAAATAAATTTTAATTAGTTCAAATAAAATTTTAATTAATCCTGAATTTTAATATGTAAACAAAATTAGAAAATAGAGTGGATCTCATTGAAGATATATTTATCCAAAAGGGGTGTAGATAAAATTTTTTCAAAAATATATCATAGATAATTTAGTAAAATTGTATTATAATTAAAACTTTTAATCTGACACGAGGTGTCAGTGAAGATTCAAAAAATAGAAAAGTGTCCTTAAAAATATAATAAACAAGAAGAGACGTGGGTGAAGTTTTTCCTTAATTTCTGAGCTATCTACCTCTGTATGTTTGACCAAAAAAAAAAAAAAAAAGCTATCTAACAACATGCAACGGGACTGTCAAAGTCAAGATATTAGGGGCCATAACCTAAAAGGCAGGGTACAAACAAATAGATGATGCAATGTTTTATGTTTTAATGGCTAAACAAGTCTATAGAAATAACTTACTTATTTTGTGGCTATAAGCAATTGAAATTAGTTAACTATCGCTTACTAGCGATGGAAGTTGTTAAACAACTTCACCCATGATACCTACCCATTCAAATTATAAATAAATCCAATTACGTAATTTTAATTGGGTCAAGCTCATTGAAATTATAAATAAATCAAAAATTTGTTTTTGTAAATAAGCCAAATATAAATAATGTATAACTCGGTATGAACAGATTCGACGTATATGTTTATGTCTGTAACTAATTCTAATTTCATTTAACAACCTAAAGGATAAACAAACCTAAACTTACACCCAAATAGCTTCAATTCATATCATATACATTTTGGTTATAAAATTTCATTAGCATTAGTCCATGCGGTGCAGCCTAGGGTCCATCATCCATGGACAGGGCTCCTTGCTACGCCGGGACTAATTTTTTGCATCACTTTTGTTTGGAATTTGACTGGATTGGATAATTAGGGATTTTTTGGAATGGTATATTGAGTCCCTATACATCCAGATGGCCTCCTTCGGTAGTAGGGCTTGGCAAAAATTCCCACTGCCTGTAGGAAGCCCTTTAGCCGAATAGACAGGTTTATAATCCATGATTTTTGGCATGCCAAAACTGATAATATCAAGGCATCTTGTTGGGTAGGCCCATGGCATGGTCCATTGGTCCAAAAAATTTAAAAAAGAGTTTTTTTGAAGGCCCTACCTAGGCCTAATAGGATTCTTAAAAAAAAAAAAATCCACTTCTAAATCCTTTTTAAAAAGTCAAAATAATAAATATAACTAACGCCCTTTAAAATTATAAAAATAATGATAATGTCATCATGTAATTGAAATACCTATTCTAAAAAATTACATTATCATAATATACCTTCATTTTCATAAACACAGATCACCAGACATGGACATTCAAAAAAATATGACTTGTTCTTAATTAACGTACCCATTACTAATAGTGGCCGAATTCAATGTATCTTTGAAACATATACATTGAGATGAGACGTCTGGACAGACGTCTCTTCAATTTACTATGTAATTAACACCATAATAAATATATATTTAAACCTCTTCATCTAAGAATATATATAACCACGAGATAAATACATTAGTATTTGATTGAGAAGAAGGTACATATACGCTATTATAGGTACACAAACACATAAAATTAAATACAATTAAAAATTACGTAAATCATAATGAATATGTACTTAAATTTATCAAGGAATATGTAAAATTTACCTGTTGCAATTTAATTTTTGTACCTACCAAATCAACGTTTAAGATAAACAACTGGTATATTTTAAATTGCTTGGTTCATGAATTTGAAATTCAAAACTGATAGACAACACCATAAAATCCTCAATAACAAACAGAAAAAAAAAGAAAAAGAAATTAATTATATTTTAGGATGAAATCATGTGATGAGAAAAAAATGAGTAATAAAAACAAGCTATTTGCCCAACTCGTATACGTTGGCACCCACATAGGGACCGCATGCAATTTTTTAAAAACATGGAGGTATTTTTTATATATTAAAAATTTGGTATAATTAAAATTAGTTTACACACTAAAAGAGAGACTTTGGCATAATTAACTATTAAAAAAACATATTAATGAAGGGAAAAAACCAAATGATAACCTCATTGGAGCCTCTCAAAAAAAATATTCAATGTAATGATGTGTTTGGACTTAAACTACAAAATTATAAAAACATTATATGCATGTGTTGTTGGCAAACCTAGAATCATTAAAGAGTTGCCACGTGTCAAGATCTGAAGTAAAGACAGAAAATGATCAACCACAACTTTGGTTTGAAAGAAAGAATAACTGTTTAAGAGTTAAGCCAATCAACTGTCAATAAAAGGATAAATCGTAGAAAAAAATGGCTATAAAAGGAGAAAAAGAAAGAAGTTGACGAACAACTCAAAACCCCCCACAAAGACCCACGATCAAGGTATTTGGGAGTAGTGTTAAAATTAGTTTTAAAAGTAATTAGTGTTTTAATCAAAAACTATTAATCAATTTCTCTGTGATTGAGATCCATTCGATTTAATTAATAAAGCAATTTATTTTTTCATTATTATGTGCATTCATGGTTTTAAAAATTCATCCAAAGAAGTGTTGAAATAAGACATTTGAACCTATCTACAAGCAATCGTCTGAAAACTGTGTCGATTGAGGAATTTCTACTAATCTCAATAGAGTTTGGAGCAACTCGGTGACACCATGATCATGCCATCATTGCTACATAGTTTTTACATTGTTCTATAAAAGATGAACAAGTGAATAAGTGAATCTCACACAATTCAATAACCACTCCTTCATGTAATCCATTAGCCACATGTAAAAAGCGGGGTCTAATTTATCTATTTAATTATATTTTTATTGAATAGAGATATTACGTAATAATAATATATAATATCACCATTATATTCTCGTTTGCCTGGTAGCAAGTTAAATATCCACTAAGAATAACTCCGACAAATAGAGCTAGGCCAATATCTACTACGAGATCTTACAATAGTCAAATGCAAACAATCTCACACATCTGCCTTGAGACTGTTGCCGTAATTCGAACCTGCAACTCCATAATTGCATGATATATTGAGGAAAAATGCCCATTCCATGAGTGATGAGAAGTCATTCTTCCTTAGGTTTACTTCAAAAGCAGCCAACATATGATATATTCAACTAGATTTACTTCCAAAATGGGCCTTGGTTTGCAGTAATTTTTCCCATTTCCAACACAGCAAATTAGCAACAAATCAAAATCTATGCACCATAAAGTTAGCATTTTTACAATTACTCACTCTTGAAAATTAAATTGCATTGATATGTTTTATAACATCCCCCCACTACACAACCACAACTACAAATAATTAAACTGAGAAAACTTCTATTTAAGAAGATCTCATTGCCAACAGGTCACTTGGCTTTGCTTTCAAGAAAATATATATTCACACCAATACACCCCCTACTTTCTGCTTTTACATAAAATTGCATGTTTCTTTGGCAAATCCCAGCTTTGACCCCTTAGTATCATATATAACCCTTGTGTTCCTTTGTTGATAATTTCCAATAATCCCAATCTCATCTTCATATGAGAGGCTTGCAAGAGCTAAACAGACCTGAGAGGCGTCGGCTTTTGCTGAGTAAAAGATCCCCTGTACATCCACATTCAGCTCAGCATCACCCTCAAAATGCATTGTTATTGTTGGAATCTCCACCTCTTCATATCTAGAAAGATTAAAGCAAGTGTCCAAGATTGAAAAACTTGGTGCTGTGGGATACCCTGAAAGTTGTTTCAGAAATTCGGATTTTACAGCCTTGTAAATTGAGGGAGGAAGCCTTGTGATCACAGTTCCTGAATCAATAATAATTTCAGCTTTTCCAAAACTTGGGTTCTGTAAATTCACCCCACCAATGGTGGTTCCAGTGAGGTTGAGAAAGTAAAAGGTTGAGAGCTGAGGATTTGGAACCATTCTGGTATAAGAAATAGGTGTTGAATTCTTGTATACTGAAGAGTCACCACCTAGAATTAGTGAACCAGGAGCCTCATCTTCTGTTGAAGGCAAACAGTAGGAGAAAACGCCCCCGAAAATTTCAGAAGTTTGGGAAACTAATGAGAGATCACTACTCATGCCAAGTCCCATAAGCCCCGAGGCTCCCCCGAATAGACCTTTATTGTCCCTACCACACCCTAAAACAAAATTGGTCACAGTTGTGGTTCCTAGACTCAGATTTGCACTTCCTAAATCGCCACGAGTATAAGATCCATCGCCATAGCTAACAAAATAGTTGCAGGTTGGTGGATTAGTCCCACAAATTCCCAAGTTCCCGGTGGCGAATAGGAGAGAATGGCAAACTGATGAATTGCATTGTACTGATTGGTATGAAGGTGAGATCAAGGGGTTGAAGAGAGGCTCTGGTTGATTGTAACATAATTTGCAGGGTTGGCATTGGACCCATGTAAGATCACTTCCTGTGTCAACAATTACTGTCATGTTTTGACCACCCAATTCTACTGTGACAATGTAGTTTAGAGTCTGAAGTCTGATACCAGAAGTGAGTGGGATTTGAGTATGTGAGAGGTCTTGAATTTGGCCAGAGACCATGTTTTTGAATTGGGATTGGAGGGAACAAACCCGAATTTCATCGGAGATTAGGCGTTCCTGAAGCCTTTCGTTCCAGTCAGTTATCGGTCCAGAGCAGTAGTCCCTGTGCCTCATTTCCAATATAGTTGCACCATTTCCTCTCCCTGAAACGAAAGGTATTGAGTTTTTTATTGTATACTTATATCTTATAATATAAGTTATAAATGTTGAATTTGATTTAAATGCTTTGAAATTATTACATTAGTGAAAAAGAAAAAGGAAAAAAGATGACCATAGTTCAATAATACTAGAATAAATTTGGATTAGACTCTCTGAAATTGTTCTAGTTTATCATATTCATTGACTTAAAACAGGTAGTACAAGTATTGTCAACTAGAAAACATTTAAATTAACCTGTACTAACATTCAATTTATACCTTTTAAGCATATATTAGGCAACACTTGGCTAACTGAGATAAAGTAAAGCCAAGAAAAAATTACCTTAACAGTTGTACCACTAAAACTTGATTTTGTTTGAGAGAGAGAGAGAGAGAGAGTTGAAGGGTGTTTTTCCTTCCATGAACATAGAAGCAATGTAATTTGTAGCAAATATCACAAAGAGGAAAGTAAATAAATTAAAGCTGAGGAAAGCTTATGCCACTCCCAATTGCAAGACTTCTCACTTTGTTCTCTTTGCTAATACTCACTTGATTTTCCAGGGAAACAACTAGGAACACCATTTTGTTGCTTCCTGTGAAATGTGTTCAATGAGAGGAGTTTCTTCTCTCCAAAGCTGTAAACCCCATTGCCTGTACTGAGTAGAAGAAAAGAGAACAGCAGCAGAGACATTTTCTCTACCATTGTTGAGGATAACACAGAAAGATAAGAAATGGGTTGCTGAGACTATTTGGGGGGGGGGGGGGTGAGAGATAGAGAGATTCTTGGGAGTTGGATGATTGGAACTTGGAACTTGGCTAGAGAACAAAAAAGGAGGGGCTGGCTAAAGGATCCACTGTTGCATGAGAAATTATTGGGGTTTCACGTGCAGATACTCGTAAAAGTTATTCTTTCTGTTCATGTGTGGGCTTCAAGAACCTGTGAGCTTGTTGTTTACAGCCATTTTTATTGGCTTGCTGAGCTTCCAAGGATAAGGACTCACCTTCTCACGGATTCAACTGTCACAATATACCAACGTACAGGGAGGAGAGAGAGTGAGAGACGACAGATAAAGAACTGTTTTCTATTGGATGTTTGTCCCTTTCTATTATACATACATTCATAGGACTATCATATAGATTAGTTACAGCAGAAAGTAAGGCTTCTTTGGATTCTAATATTTGATAGAGCTATAAAAATGTTAGCATGTATAGAGCTTTGGATCAAACATCTACGGGTGACGGCCATGAATCTTGAGAATTGAGCGTGGGACTTGAAGAACCTACCACACACACCTCCTTCTAATGTGCGCATCCCAAAAGTGTTGCCATAATCCTGCCTTTATTTAAATCATATATATTTAATGATATTTTCATCCTAATGTACCTTGCTCCGAAGAATTCCTAATTTTTATGCTAACTTGTAGTTTGTGGCTATTATAACAATAGGCATATTTGCTTTCTTGTGAAATCCCGACGAACTATTTACATAGTTCGTGGGATTTATCAAAAACCCGTAGATCATATTAATTATATGTCCCAGTGAAATCAGCATAACTTATGAGTATTATGTGTTTTCACTTTATTAGGTTTTCAGCAAGTTTTGAACATTTTTATTCTCAAAAACTGTTTATACTGTTCGATCTGGATAAAAAAATTTGGAAGTTACTTGATACATATATAGATGCTGAGAAAATCATATTAGTTATTATTGCGGTTAACTTCATAGTGTGTATATGAACTAGTTGAGTATATCGTACCACATTCTGAAATGGTGAATGGAGATAATGGCAGTTAACGTAGTGAAAGTAATTATTTTGGTATGCCACATGACATCACCTAGGTTTGGATGTTTTTCATATGACGATGTTTGGGTCTAAGGAGTAGATTATGGTCACACAAATCCACTTCATCCTGCGAAAGGTATGTGGAGTGGTACACATATTTTAGATGCTTAGTATAATGTATTTTATATTATCTTTAATAGAATATAAAGTCTTTGGGCTTTTATTTCGGGTAAAACTGTTCATATGATCTTTATCTTCAAGCCAAGTGAGCCTAATTCAAAATGAATGATATTATTATTTAATAAAAGCTTGGGATATCAAAACTAGTATCGGAACTATCGACTTTCGTGGTGTGGGAGACACATAGGTAGCGCATTCTTTGGTGCACCTCGGTTTCGGTAGGTTGATGGTTTGAGACCATGACAATTAACATAATGGGAGTAATCTTTAGGAATATCCCTCGAGTGAGATGGGATTTAAACAAGTACGTTGGGCCTAAGAGGATGAATTATTGTGATTAAAAAATCTCTAATATCTTTTTTTTTGAAAGGTAAAATTCTAGTAAAGTATAAGTCGAGTTATACCAAAATGTGAGTTTGAACAATCATTACTCAACCCAATTTCAAGCCTGTTGGACTTGATTCAAAACAAATACTAAGCATCTTTGATCTCAAATGCTAGATTCGCATTGACTCTGCTCGTTCCCGTCTTTCGCTTCCTGTTGCTTGGTGTGGTCTGTACTCCATACTGTCAGTGTCATGTAACCAATATACTCTTGGTGCAAAAATTTGGAGACTATATTAAGTCATATTATGATTATTATCTATATCCAATGGGACCCACTTGGTGGTTCACTTGTGTATAAGGTTCTTACAGTACTTTCATGCATTGGACCCAATCCATTATCAATAATTTAAGGCTTGAATTTTAGAGAGATAGTGGACGATGGTTTTCATCATGATATTTGGTCCACACACACAATCACATAGAAATATCATCTTACATTAAACATCAATAGGCCTGTACTCATATACTCTTTGGAACATCGTATAATTACTTCTATAGAAACAGAAAAATATACTATTTTGTAAAAGTGTTCTATGTGTATCTCAAATAGTAGTATAGGTAAATATATATTCTACTATACATGCAAATAAACTCATGAGAAGGAAGCAAACAGAACAGACACAAATTTTTTTCCTTGTGTCACTCTTAAGGGCACATCTAGTTTAAGAGGGTTGATGTCTTCCCATCTAGCTGAAGAAGATACTTAATGTTAAAAACTATAAAGGAACTTGATATAGAGTATTGGTTTTGTATTTATTTCGTTACAACACAGTTTGCTAAGTGTTGATTTGATATCTTAAAAAAGAAAAGAAAAAAAAAGGGTTTAAAATTCATTTGTTGGTAATGAAAAAATGTAGATTGGGAAACAATATGATACATAAAATGTAGAAGCAAAATTGAGAAACAAATTGAGTACACTATGTTGTCATCGCTATAGAACTTATGTTGTCATCGTTATATTTACATGCATGGAGATTATTTTTACCCAAATTACAAAAAAAATATATATATATATATTTGTTGTATCAAAGCCCATGATTATTGTGAATCCATTAATTGTCATATATATCAAGTCATCACCACTGAGTGGAGAGGTTCAGTAGGGGTACCGATCGAATTTTTCATCCTGAGGTTGGAGGTTTGAGTCTTAGAGTCCACAGTGGAGCTCGATGGTTAACTGCTATGTTAGCTTAATTAGGTTCGTTTTTGAGAAAAATAACGGGTGTGGTTAGAGGTCTCATGATCCTACCAGTGAGGATCTATTGAGGTGGTCTCTAGACGCTCTTATTTGCCCCACCTTTTTTTTACCAAGCAAAAAAAAATATATCAAGTCATCTTTCTGCATTTAATTGGGTCAACTAGAAGATCATATCTAGGATTTCCTAAAATATTCAACTAATACAATTTGCAACTTGTAGTAATTTCATATTAGACACTACTAGAATAAAATAAAACCTTATTTCCAGCTTATTTATGATGGAGTTTATCTCTTTCTTCTGTTTATTTATATCGATATCAATCCCTTCACGTCAACCCTCCGGAATCAAATTTGGGCCCAACTCGGCATTACCAGGCCTGCTGAAATGCCCACCAAAGACCATTTTCTTAGTAGGTGAATCACCACATATTTTGGTGCATTCGAAGTTTTGGTTTTTCTATATCAGTTCGCTAAGTAATACTATACAGACCGAAAAAAATAGACTAAAAAAAAAGCCTAAATGATGTAACACTGGATGTCGTAAAATTGTAGTTTACTTGGTCGTAACAGGCTTTTCGTTGTAGGTCTGCCCAAGTTTGCCCCTTTGCCCATTACCACAGCCTCCAATTTGAAATAGTATTTTTGACCGATAATTTAAGTTCAAATTATTAAATAGACCAAAATTGAGCAAGTCATAATCTAGTTGCTTGGTGTTACCCTCTTAGCAGGTTGACACGACTAGGGCATATGGTTGCCTCGCCCAAAGGTATCCATGCCTTAGTCAAGTCGGAGTGTGCTTGATGAAGCATCTTCTTGGTGCAAAGTGGTGTATGACCAGTGGGTTGAGGGAAGCTCTATGCATGGCTGGAGAAGACAGCTCATGTAAGGGTATGTTGGGTACAAGCAAGCAAAACAAGCAATGATGGCTGATGGGCTCGAATTGTGGGGCATTACTGGTAAGGATGGTAGTAGACCGAGGAAAAGCAGGGACTCGTCCAAACCTGCCTGGTTGGGACAGAGAATGAACCATACTATTGAACGGTAGACGTATATGGGGATACCCGTATAAACACGTAAGGTAATGGATGCGGGAATGGACCGTAACTTATCCTCGCCTCGTACCTGTTTGCCCTGCCCCCGCTCCGTTAAACCCGTCATTCATATAATAAATTTCTCTTTCAAGCATGGCCCTTACTCCTTTTTCTTTTTCTTTCTTCTTTTCTTCCCCTCCCTCACCTAACTCCCCTCCCCACTCTCTCTGTCTATTTCTTTTCTACAACCAGGGCTCCTCTCTTTTCCAGTCTTTCTCGCTACCATTGAAAAGTATCAACAGATCCACAACCAACGCCACCCACCACCACCATCTTTCCCTTTATCTCTCTCCCAAACCCAGAAACGCCGTACAAACTCCCTCCCATCCCAAAAAATTACCCCCGTCACCAGCAATCGTCGCTTGTGATGTCACCATGTTATTATATATATATCTCAAACGGCCCTTTAAACCACTCATCCAAAACCCCCCATCCCAGAAAATCCTCTTTCACTTGAAAAACCCTCACCTCCGACGACTGCAGCAACTTGGATTTGTCTTATGGGGCGTAGAATCCCTAGATTTGTCTTAGAGCATGATTTTTTGTTTGATCAAAGTAATTTTTGTCATAACCAAAGAGAAAAAGGAAGAGAGTTCTGTGAATGCTAACTTGGAGAATTGTTATTTATTAAGTGACTACAATGACTAATAAATAGTCTCACACAAAGATTCAAAAGGAAATAACAACCCACGATTTTACAGATCCTATAATCGTGGAGCATGACTAGTTAAACAAAAAATCATACTTGTTCCTCAAGCATAGGAGGAATTATTCAACATTGTAGGAAATAAACCTAAAAAACAGGGAACTCTGAACCTAACAGCTAGGAAGCTTCAACATCCTCCCTTAAACTGAATACTATTGACATTCAGTTTATATCTGGACATTCACACACACCCTGTAAGCCTCGCATCTTCAAATATAAATCAAGTTTCAATGGCTTTGTTAGAACATCTGCAACTTGCTCTTGTGTAGAACATTGAATCAGCTCCACTACTTCATTCTTAACAAGTTCTCGAAGGAAATGAAATCTTAATCTATGTGCTTGCTACGACCATGCATTACAGGGTTCTTTGAGAGTTTGATCGCTGAGATATTGTCACAATAAACCACTGTTGGACTGCTTTGCATTTGATTGAGATTCTCCAGAATTCTTCTTAACCACACGACTTGGCATGCACTTGATGCTGTTGCTATAAACTTAGCTTCGGTGGTGGAGAGAGTAACAACTGGTTGTTTCTTTGAAGACCAAGAAACAACTCATGCGCTCATTAGAAAGACATAGCCTGAGGTGCTTTCTCTGTCATCCTGATCACCAGCATAATCGCTGTCTGTGTACTCGATGAGCTCTTCACTTCCTCCCTTCTTGTAGAACACCCCAAAGTTAATCGTACCCTTCACGTACCTTAGAACCCTTTTTGCTGCCAACAAGTATGACTCAGTAGGACGCTCGATATACCTACTAATCAAGCTGATAATAAACATCAGATCAGGGCATGTGGAAGTTAAGTACATGAGACTTCCCACCATCTGCTTGTAGACAGTACTATTAACTTCAACTCCCTCTTCATCTTTTGTGAGTTTAAAACCAGGGACCACTGGATTGTGTACTGAGTTGCACTGATCCATATTGAACTTTTCAATACCTCTTGAGCATACTTCCGTTGACTAATAAAAATACCATATGTCCTTTGTAACACTTCAATACCAAGAAAATACCTCATTCTTCCAAGGTTAGTCATGTCAAACTCAATCATCATGAATTTCTTAAATTTTTTGAACATCACTTCATCATTGCTAGTAAAAATGAGGTCATCAACATAAAGACACACAATTAAAATTTTACCTCCACCTGCAGTTTTAATGAATAAAGTGTGCTCGTAGGGACATTTGGTGAAGCCTTCTCTGATAAAATATGCCTCGATGAGACTATACCAGGCTCGGGGAGCCAACTTGAGTCGATACAAAGCCTTTTTGAGTCGATAAACCTTGGATTCATGCCCCTTCTGTTCATAACCTGGAGGTTGATCGACAAAGACCTCTTCATTGATTTCTCCATGTAGAAATGCCGACTTGACATCAAGCTGGTAGATCACCCAGCTTTTCTGAGCAGCAAGGGATATAACAATTCGAATGAATGGTGTCCAAGTGAGCCACTGGTGCGAATACTTCAGCATAATCAATTCTATATTCCTGACAGTACCCCTTAGCGACTAGCCAAGCTTTGTACTTGTCCACTTCGTCTTAAAGACCCACTTCACTCCTATGGTTTTTCCTCCTGATGGCAGCGCCACTAGTTCCCATGTATTGTTCCTCTTGATGGCTTGTATTTCCTGATCCATAGCTTGCTTCCATTTCTCAAACTTCACAGCTTCTTCAAATGTCATGGGATCCTCGTCAGTGAACAAGGCCAAATGTGTCATGTTTGCACTTTCTTCATCAGAGAGACCTTGTCCAGTTTCATAGTCTCTCATCCAAACTGGTGTCCTCCGAGCTCGTCCTTCACGTTGTGAGTTCTCAGCATTTGGAGTGTCTCCCCCATTTGGATCAGACTCAAATTCAATCTCTCCAGGCTCTTCATCAGCTTCAGACTCCTCTCCATTGCTCTCATCTTCTAGTCATGCTTCTTCATCAGTTTCCTATCAAGATTAGCTAATATGGCTTGCTTGTGACTATCATCCCAACTCCATTGTTGATCTTCTTCAAACACCACGTCTCGGATGACAATTATTTTATTGGAAAGAGGATCAAATAATCTATAAGCTTTAGATTCGTCACTTAACCCCAGCAAGACGCATTTGAAACTCTTGGCATCGAACTTCACTCTTTTGTTGTTTGGTACATGCACGTGGTCAATGCATCCAAAAATTTGAAAATGATCCACTGATGGTTTGAGCCCACTCCATGCCTCCTCAGGTGTCTTGTTCTTCACAGCAAGGGTCAGACATCGATTTAGCACATGCACAGTCCAGTTCACAGCTTCAGGCCAGAAGGTCTTGGGAATTTGTTTCGTTGACAGCAGACTTCGCACCATATTCATTATGGTACGATTCTTCCTCTCTGTGACGCCATTTTGTTGAGGAGTATAGGCAACCGTCAACTATCTATGGATTCTATTTTCATTACAGAAATTTGTGAACTCCTGTAATGTGAACTCTCCCCCACGATCTGTTCTAAGAGTTCGTATGAATGTCCCGATTTTCTTCTCAACTCTTGCTTTGTAGGACTTGACTGTGGCAAATGCTTCTGACTTCTCCACTAAGAAATAAACCCAAGTTTTTATGCTGAAATCATCAATGAAGGTGATGAGATACCGTTTCTTGCTGTTTGAAATTGGGTTAATTGGTCCACATATGTCAGCGTGCACCAGCTGAAGAATGTTGGAGGCTCTCCACATGCTTTTATTGGGAAATCGATCACGGTGCTGCCTTTCTACCAAGCAATCTTCACACACCCTTTGAGAGGCTCTAAACTGAGGTAACCCTTTCACCATGTTCTTCTGTTGGAGCACTTTGAGCCCATTCCAGCTGAGATGCCCATATCGACAATGCCAAAGGTTTGCTTGATCTGTGGTCAGTGTGGAGAAGCATTGTTGTTCCTTTGGTGAGCAATGAGTGAGCACAGCAAACATCCTTTTATGTGTCATCTTGGTTTCCAAGATTAAACCTTTCTTAGGATGAAAGACTTTGCAGGTTCCATGTTGAAACAACACTGCCATCCCCTTTTCTTGCAATTGACTGATGCTCAATAGATTGTTCTTCAAATCTAGTACGTAAAAGACTTTTGTAATCATAAGCACAATTCCATTTACCTCAATTCGAACCTTACCCTTGCCTTGTACGGTAAGACTCGAATCATTGCCCAGCTTTACCGATTCTCTAAAGTTGCTATCAATCTCACAGAACATGTCTTTGTTGCCACACATGTGGTTACTACAGCCAGAGTCAAAAACCAAATGTGCTTGGATGCAGCTTGCTTGAAATCCACGAGAGCCATCAATAACATCTCCTCTTTTGCATCTACATAATTTGTTATTTGTTCCTTGGCTCTCTTAGGACATTCTCATTTAAAATGCCCTAAATCATGACAATTGTAACACTCTATGGTAGATTTGTTAAACCCAAACCTACACCTTCCTCTTCCTCTTCCTCGGTATGAGCCTCACCTCCACCTCTTCCTTCTTGCTGGGTTTCATGAGTGACTTGAAGATCTTGTTCATCTTCCACGTGCCTGCTGATCCTTTGTTCATGCACCAAAAGACTACTTTGGAGCTCGTCTATGGACAAACTGTCTAGGTCATTTGATTCCTCAATAGAACATACAACGTAATCATATTTCAAAGTTATAGACCTCAAAATCTTTTCAATGATTACCACATCATCCATCTTCTCCCCATGAATTCTCATCTTGTTGGCTATGGTGAGAGTTTGCCCGAAGTAGTCAGTAACTGATTCCCCAGCCTTCATGTGCAGCACTTCACACTCTTTGCGATGAGCTTGCAGTTGAGCATGTTTTACACGTGTTGTTCCTTGATACTTTTGCTTCATAGAATCCCATATATCCTTCGCAGTATCCTTCTTCAAAATGTTCTCCAATATAGAGCGATCAATGGCTTGGAATAGGTAGTTCTTAGCCTTTAGATCTTTTAGCATCTGATCATCAATGACCTTCTTCTATGACTCACTGAGATCTGTCCCTGTTGCTGGTGCAGTGATTACCGTCTCCACCAGGTTCCAATATTCTTTGAATCGCAAAAAATTCTCCATTAGCATACTCCAATGGTCGTAGTGACCATCAAACCTTGGAATGGCAGGTTGCACAAAGCTACTCTTGGATGCCATATCTGTGTGGCTCTGATGCCAGATGTCAGAACCAAAGAGAAAAAGGAAGAGAGTTCTGTGAATGCTAACTTGGAGAATTGTTATTTATTAAGTGACTACAATGACTAATAAATAGTCTCACACAAAGATTCAAAAGGAAATAACAACCCACGATTTTACAGGTCCTATAATCGTGGAGCATAACTAGTTAAATAGAAAATCATACTTGTTCCTCAAGCATAGGAGGAATTATTCAAGACTGCAGGAAATAATCCTAAAAAACAAGGAACTCTGAACCTAACAGCTAAGAAACTTCAACAATTTTTTTGCTTGTTTTTGGCTAGATTTGTTATGGGTTGGCTTTCTTGACATTTTATTATGATTTTTTCATTTTACCTTTGTATATATTACATATCTGGTCTATTTAGATTAGATCCAAACATATTTGAAGATGATATTTTTTACAGATCTGACTTCTGATAACTCCATTTCTTTTTTTTACATTATGCTTTCTGATGAGTCCGAATTTTACTAGGTCAAGCCCAATAAAAATAAGCCGAGAAAGCTTAGAGAAAAGTCCAAGAACAGATGGATTGATTAAGGAGTCAAATGGGAGTCCAAAACAGAGACCACGCCCATGTGGCCTCAAGTGGGTGTCGTCCATGCCTTGCCCATCCTCCCCTCCTCACTTCACTCCAATGCAAGTCCAAGATCACTCCGGGTCCAAGCCCAAAGTCAAGTACGAGCTCAGTCCAGTTCAAGACTATCCTCCGAAGAAATAGGAGCACGAGGGAGAAAATGCCGGGATAGGCATGAAAATCTCCTACCATAGCTGTACTTACTAAAACAGTAGAAGTCTTCCTCCTTACGTCACCGCCTCTTCACACCTATATAATGTAAGCCCTCTTCATATAGAGGGCATGCTCTCATAGTCTTGATATCCCTACACACACTACACCTTTTTACACACACTGCTCTCTCTCCCTCTCCCTCCAAAGCACTGTAATACATCAGAGTTACTCTCTTCGGTGACTTCACCCATTAATAAAAGATCCAGGCCACCGCTGCCGTTCCCGAGAGTGGAGTAGGTCACCCGGACTGAGCCACTATAATTTTCTGTATTGGCTCCTTATTTACAGCTTTATTATTGATTGTTTTATTTATTGCTCATTAACTTCATCCATTCATACACTTGACTGTTAATTTTGCACAAAAACCAATTTGTGCATCATCACTTTACATTCTTGCTTTGGATCTGGTTATTGCATGACTATGGTATTATCTTGATTCTTGCTTGATCTGGTTTGTTGCTTGATTTTTGCTTGAATACTGGGAGTCATGTTCTCAGTCCTCAAGAAGTCACCCTCTAGCATGCCCGAGCTGCTGTCTAGGGCACATAAGTATATAAATGCCAAGGACGTCATCGAGGCCTGTCGAGGTGAGTCCTCTCGAGGAGGGGAGAAAAGGAAAGACAACCAAGAAGACAGGTGGGAAGCGGAGAATAAAAGAAATAGGACAGAAAGAATCTCCGTCAATGACCGCCTTGGTCCCCCACCTCTGAGAGAGCAGCAAGTCTTCACGCTGCTCAATGTTTCTATGGAACATATTTTGTTCCAAATACAGGATGATCCTACAGTACGCTGGCCAGAGGAGATGAAGACCGCCCCGAACCGAAGGAGTCCGAACAAGTACTATCGTTTCCATCGCGAACACGGCCATGATATTGACAACTGCTTCGATCTTAAAAGGTAGATCAAGGAGCTCATATAGCGTGGCCGCTTAAGGTAGTACGTTGCTGGCAAAGGACAAGCCCCGTAACCTGGTCGGGACAAAGATGATAAAGAACGCTAATAACCCCTCGGAGAAATTCAGACGATCGCCTAAGGACTAGAAGGAGTTGACTCGAACTCTGCCAAAAAAGCCTCGACCCACCTATGGACACCAAACACCAGGAGATTTTATCTATCCTTTATTGTTTTAGCTGATTTATTTTGTTATTTATTATTTTATGAAATAAAACTCTATGAAAATTGTTGTGTTCGGATTGTCTTCCTGAAATTTACAAATAGCTTACAAAAGTCAGAGCATGACCTAATAACAAGGAAGACAAAAAGACAAAAGGTGTCATCGCCAGGCGCCTCGCCCTCTCCACCTTGGGCGCCTTCCATGTTCGGACTATGACTCTGCTCTTGTGCAAGTCCATCTCCTGAGACTATACGTAGCTCGACCTCTATGACTACTCTTGTGCAAGTCTCTGCCACGGCAACCATCTCCCGAGACTATACATAGCTCGGCCTCTATGGCTCTGCTCTTGCGCAAGTAGTCATCTAGTAAGCCTCTGACACAGTAGCCATACCCCGAGGCTATACGTAGCTCGGCCTCAACTCATGCGGCCCTCTCACTGGATGTTCACAGCTCTGATTTTGTTCTCATGCAAACAACATATCCCTCTCTCTAGGTAATCATGTTAGATATTTTAATGTTGAGAAAACATTGTCTTTGCCAGGCACACTGTTCACGCTCAGGTCATCTGCAACCAAGCCACTATTCGAAGCAGGGTGAAGCCATAATCCACGTAGAAACCGCACTAGATTCTCAACTCATGTAGCGGTACAAGGGTTAGTTCCGATACAAACAGAAGCCATAATCCCCATACAAGGGCACCACTGGATCCTGCTCTCAGGAAACAACTTGGTCATCGGACCTTGGCCGAAAAGCACTGGGGGCATCAAACTTCGCCCTCTTGGGAGAGGAGAAGACACCACTCTAAAAGCACAAAAGTCTCCACCATCGCTTTATCAACAGAACGCTTATAATTAGAGACAAGGTCAATTAGTGACCAAGCACCAGAGAGGCGCCGCCAATAGTAAGACTCAAGGTGTCCCCCAAACACAGCAGTGCCCAAAGCCTCCTAGCGTCGCCCAAGGCACCTGACCAACCTCCTGACATCACTCGAAACACCATCCCAGTCTCCTCCTAGTGCCGCCCAAGCTAACACACAGTCCTAGCGCCGCCCAGTGCTTGGCGCTCAATAGACCCATCTCACTTGACCAACAGGCGTCACCCAAGAGAAAAAAAAATATATATATATATAAGAGAGGGGAAGCAAAGGGCGACACCAAGCAGCCAAGGAAGGAGACCAAAAAAAAAAAGGGAAAGAGAGAGAGAGCAAAAAGGCGGCGCCCCAAGCACAACCAGGAAGACCAAGTAAAAAAAAAAATCAGCAAGCCAAGGAGGGCGACGCCTAGGAAGACTAAGTTAAAAAAAAAAAAAAAGGAGTCAGTAAGCCAAGGAGGGCAACGCCTAAGAAGGCCAAGAAAAAAAAAAAGGGAAGCAAAGGGCGGCGCCCAAGAAGACCAAGAGGAAAGAAGTAAAGAAAAAAGAAAAAAAGAAAAAGGGGAGAGAGGTTAGGCGCCCAATAGCCAATCCAAGAGAAAAAAAAAAGAGAAGAAAAGTCAACAAAAGTGGGCAGCGCCCAATTAGCCTTAAAAAAAAAAATTTTTTTTGTTCGATACCGATCAGTACAGCGGAGTCTTGAAGACGAGGAAGATTTTGACTCACTTCGATGGGGGCAAATAATGAGTCCGAATTTTACTGGGTCAAGCCCAATAAAAATAAGCCGAGAAAACTCAGAGAAAAGTCCAAGAACAGATGGATCGATCAAGGAGTCAAGTGGGAGTCCAAAACAGAGATGACGCCCATGTGGCCTCAAGTGGGTGCCGTCCATGCCTTGCCCATCCTCCCCTCCTCACTTCACTCCAATGCAAGTCCAAGATCACTTCGGATCCAAGCCCAAATTCAAGTACGAGTTCAGTCTAGTTCAAGACCCTTCTCCGAAGAAATAAGAGCACAAGGGAGGAAACGCCAGGATAGGCATGGAGATCTCCTACCATACCTGTACTTACTAAAACAGTAGAAGTCTTCTTCTTCACGTTATCGCCTCATGACACCTATATAATGTAAGCCCTCTCCATATAGAGGGCATGCTCTCATAGTTTTGAGATCCCTACACACACTGCTCTATTTCCCTCTCTCTCCAAAGCACTGTAATACATTGGAGTTACCTTCTTTGGTGACTTCACCCATTAATAAAAGATCTAGGCCACCGCTGCCGTTCCCGAGAGTGGAGTAGGTCACCCGGACCGAACCACTATAATTCTTTGTGTTGACTCCTTATTTACAGCTTTATTATTGATTGTTTTATTTATTGCTCATTAACTTCATCTGTTCATACACTTGACTATTGATTTTGCACAAAAATCAATTTGTGCATCATCATTTTCCATTATTACTTTGGATCTGGTTATTGCATGACTATGGTATTATCTTGATTATTGCTTTGGATCTGGTTTGTTGCTTGATTTTTGCTTGAATACTGGGAGTCTTGTTGGGGTGAAGACAAGGAAGGTAGAGAGACTCAACCATGATCAGCAGGTTTTGTTCTTTGTGGGCGAATCTGACTAGTATCTTGCCTTGCCTAGGTGGTTGGGCTTGTAACCGCCACTTTGTATGCTATTTATAGACATGCTAGGGCTTGCAGTACAATAAAGAGAGTTTTGGTACATTTTGTAAGCAGACCTTTAGCTGGTTTCCTTTAGACTTCTTAAGAAGTAAAAAGTTTGACCATTTGGCCTATAATGAGGTGTGTGCCTGCTGTGAGTTTGTTGCTTGCCCTTATCTTGTTTATTGTGTACTTTCTGTGGGCGAGTGTAAGTATTGGCTGAGACTGAGAATGCATCTCAGTGCCATCACGAGGCATAAAATTCAAGTGCTAAATTTGACCCCCATGACATTTGGCACATATGTAAACATGTTTCACCATTGGTGTTATCTTTCCTTCTATTTTATGTAATTTCGTGTGCATAATAAATCTTGTTTTTTTTTTGGAAAGTAAGGTGAATTTCATAAACTGAAAAGAAGTTCATGTACAAAAAAGATTTTCAAGGGATGATTGATCTTTTGATTAGGAGAAAGAAGATCCTCCATACCCAAAGCAATGAAGATACAAATTCCAAATGAACAAAGAAGTAAAATATACAGATTTGATCAATCTGAACTCCCAATCAAAAACAACCAGCAGCCAACAACAAGCACAACAACTAGCAACCGGCCAAAACATAAGCCAATAACCATCAATCAACCAAAACACAAGCTAGCAACCAGCACAATAACAAGTAAAACTAGCACCAAGCCAAAATAGCAACCAGCGCCTAGCCACTGGCAAAAAATAGAACAACAATTACCAACACAAATAGAAGCAAAAAGCACCAGCAAACAAAACAACAACCAACAGTTGGTCCTTATAGACCAGCAGATCCTATACAAAATAACAAATAACAAATCAATAGGCAGGATGCAACAAAACAGCAGGACAATCACTTTAGCAGTATCAATACTAGCACAACAACATTAGATAATCTAGGAGGCCTTGGAAAATCCAGATCAGATCATAGGACCACCAAGTCACCATCCAACAACTAGCTCAAAGGGAATAAAAAATTGTCATTGGCAGCCCTCATTGTCTCTATAGCCACGTATTAGTTATGTTTTTTTTGATGTTATGGCAGGGACTAAGCTTTAGTTTGATATTCTCCATGATCTGTTTATATATGGAAGACACATCTATATAGGAATTCTGAAAAACCTTGCACTTTCTTTCCCTTCAAATCAAGTAAACAAAAGAAGCAAACATTAATCTACCAATCACCTTGTGCAATCCCTTACCCTTCATGTTTGTGGAAAACCGATTAATGAATTATGGCTAGTTAAGAATAGGCCATTGGACATTCCCTTTCCTCTGGAGTGAAGTCCATAATCTGTTGGTGTAACAACATTCAAAGAATAGGTGATTATGAGTCTCCACTTCCTTTCTACACAACACACATTGAGCACTCTAAAGAATGCCATAGGAAATTAACCTATCTTGTGTAGTGAATCTACCTTGGGCAGCCATTCACAAGATAAAATTGTGCCTAGGAACTAGCCCTGAATACCAAACAATACTTGTCCAGGATTGCACCTGCCCTTTCTCCCGAAGCATCTCCCAAGCAGACTTAGAATTAAACACATGAGTAGTAGATGACAACCATTGGATAGTGTCCCTTCGACCTATGTTAGGCTTCATCTCAGGCGAAATACCTCTTCGTAGCTCCAATATATCCTCGTTAGTAGAGACCCAAGACCAATCGCCATTGAAAATGATTTAGCGAACTTTAGCGTGTCTCCCAAGTTCAAAATCTCTAATGATTGTTTCCCATTTTATATGATAAATAGACACTACTCGGTGCCACGTGTCAAACCAAAGGAAAGTTGATTCACCATCACCAATCTTATGCTTGATTAATGGCAAGCACTCTGATCTCAGAGATATGATTTTCCTCCAAGCCCATGATGATTGTTGAGGTTTCTTTACACTCCAAAAGCTCCTACCATTTAATAGATATGTGTGAATCCTAATTTTCCCAAATAGAATTACTCGATTTGTTAATCACAAAACCAAAGATGTTTCATAACTGGGGCTTTGTTATGGTAATTCATACTTTTGATCCCAAGACCCTCCTCTTTTTTTGGTAGGCACATATTACTCCAAGCCACTTTAGCATCACTCATCTTAAGCTTAGTGACAAACCAAATAAATCTTCTCATTATCTGCTCCACATTTTTTATAACTCTCTTTGGCAAGATGAACAAGGAGGACCAGTATACTTGAATTGAGAATAAAATTGAATTTATGAGTTAAATATGTCTGAATAAGAAATGAATATACTGTACCACGAGCTTACCATAACATTAATCTTCTCAATTAAGGGCTGACAATCACTTGACCTTAGTTTTGTAGTAATAAGGGGCACACCACCCAAGTATCTAACTAGTAATTCACCTTCAAGAAGCTCCAACTCTTGGATTATTTCTACTTTAACAGGGGCATTAATCCCTGAACATAAAATATTACTTTTACTGGGATTTGGAGGGCCTTTTTAATGGTTCTTATTGATTCAACCTTATCCTTGCCAAAGATCAACACATCATCAGAGAAATATAAATGAGAAATTTTATCTTTGCCACACCTCCAATGGTACTAAAGCTTCCCCTTTCTGGCTGCATCCTTCATTATTCCAATGAAAACTTTCATTGCAAGCACAAAGAGGTAGGGTTACAATGGATCACCTTGTCATGGCCCTTTTTTCCCTTCAAAATAGCTCTTAATCCAGTGTATCATATGTTGTGGGAATCTCATAGTTTGCATCACTGCCAAAATAAACTCCCACCTTACATTATCATAGGTCTTCACCAAATCCACCTTCAAAGTACATGATGGGCTTCACTTGTCAATATGATAATTCCTTAGAAGTACTTGAGAAAGCAGGATGTTGTCTAAGATCCTCCAACCTTGGATGAATTCTGTTTGAGATTTGTCAATCAGTTTAGGTAGTACAATTTTGATTCTATGAACCAAAATCTTTGATATACACTTAAAAATGATGCTGCAACTAGATATTGGTCTAAAATCAGTAAATTTCACATGATTTGGAACCTTTGGGATCGACGCAATAATAGTTGAGTTCACTTCTTGTAACAACTTCCTAGTTTCAAAAAAGGAAAAAATGGCATTAGTGTCTTCCTTGCCAACTATATGCCAAGTTTTTTTTTAAAGAATCCTACAGAGTAGCCATTAGGGCTTGGGCCCTTGCCATCTTTCATTGAGAACATGACATGTTTAATTTCCTCTCTAGTAATCTCTTGGGCCTTTTGTGCAGCTTGTTCAAAAGAGACCCTTTTGTCAATGTAGTGGTAACCCATTGCAAATGTATAACAAACTGGACAGGAGGTACAACTAGTAACTGGTTGTAATATTGCACCACTTCTTTCTTAATCTCTTGGAATTTAGTCACCTTGGTTCCCTTCTCTCTCTCTCTCAATGGTGGTTACCCTCCTCTAAATTCTTTGCTTGTTAATATGTTTAAAGAAAAAACCAATATTTTGATCACCCAAATTTAGCCATTAAATCCTGGATTTCTGCTTGAAAAAAGCTCTCCTCTGCCCAATCTAAGATCACCATAAGTTTTCACCTTCTCTCTTCTGCTTTCCCATAATTGAATATTCAAAGGATCTCTATCAGCTTCCTTTTGAATTTCTTGAAGAGTCTGCCTCTACCATATACCATTGTAATTTCTTATATTCAGATCCTTTAGATCTTTTTTGAGCAGCTTTAACTTCTGATAGATTCTAAACATAGGATATCCCCTAACTTGGGTGGCCCATGCTTTGGATACAGTTGGTAGAAAGTCTTGATTACTTTCCCAAAAGTCAAAAAACTTGAATGGTTTCCTACTTTTAGGCAACTCATCCTCCATTCAAACCAAGGCGGCGATCAAATGGTTTGATATAGGTGTGCATAAATTTTGGAGGGTGAAAGGAAGAGCGTATGAGTTTAACACATTATGTGACATTGTTATGTGGTGTGTATACCCAATGAGAAGCTGATACAAAAACAACTATTCATTGGGTATGTATAATTTTTTATTGATGATGTCATATGGTGTGTTAAACATACTGAAAAATTTCTCGAAAAAAAGACCCATCATTCAATCCTTTCCTTCCTAACATAAACGGTTGTAACCATCTCTCCCTTTTTACATTCTTCCACTTTCCTCGGCCCTTCATTTTTTCACCGTACCAAACTAATACCACCAACTAATGATATCTACCCTAATATGACCCCCTATCCATCACAAAGCATTTCAAGTTCTTAAACCCTATTGATGATATTCTAACAACTCATTAAAGAGTAAAAGAAAGAAAAAAAAATATAAACTGTGACAACCCGTATTATAATTAATCGTTAATACATTGAATAAAGCGCATATTATAATATAAAGGCTATTTTTAAAAATTTTAAATAAATAAATGCAAAAGTGTATATCGAATGTATATCATAAATCATGAAGATGACAAGGGTCACTAAAAAAATAGGACATACGTTGACAAGTGTTTAGGTATTAAAAACAAAGAAGAGAAAATGCAAAGACATTTGTCCTTTCTGATAGAAACTACGTGCCATCACAAAAGTGACGTCAGGAAAATTTTTGGCAATAAATAGTCATTTTAGGCAAACCACGGAAAAAGGAAGGAAGAAGAAATAAAAGAGAGAGAGCGTGTGTAAGGCTTTGGGTTTAAAATTGAGTGGTGATTTTAGTCTCAAATTTTATGAAATTGGGATATGTTGTTTTTGATATAGTGGTGATCAAATTTATTGATTTCCCTTAGTTATTTGAGATAATATACAATATATTTGTCTTTCAATCTTTGTACAAAAGGTGTCCTTTTATTCTTTAGAATTTATATTCCTAATGATTTTTTGATGATATGAAATTTTGCAAGTTTTATTGAGATGGCCTATATATATATATTTTTTGGAAGGTAAAATGTATTAATATAAAACAGAAATACAAAGGGTAATCACTCATAAAATGTACAGTGAAATTATGTAGGACTCAAAGACAAATATCAAAAATCCCAAAAACTCAAGGCTCAAAACATAATTTTGTAAGAGATACCTTGAGTAAGAGTATCTCTCACAGAATTGTTAACAAGAATACATTGGTAAACAAAAACAGAGCATGAAACCAATTCATCCAACTCAAACAAACAACGTAAGCCATTTGCAGTAGCAAAAATCAGCACCAGCAGAACCCACCAAAGCAAACCAACAACCATGACGGCACAACATCAACAAACATCAAGCAATCACAAGAACAAGGGTTCATGTGATACCATAGCAGCCAAATGCAGTAGCAAAGCAGCACCATCATTATCTTGATGCTCACTAACATAAAAAAACGTGTAATCTTTGATTAAAGTGCAAGGGCCATGCTATTTGCGGTCAAATTTTGGAAATAAAAAGATTACAGGTGAGCTTCATGTTGGCCATGCTTCTTGTGGTCTGATGGTGGAAGACATAAAAACCTACAATTTCATGTCACTCCACGCTCCAACAATAGTGCACCACACCAAAACTAGCCTGTAACTATCATGCAAGCAGCTGTTGCCATAAGCATACTGCTTCCCAATGATGCTCCTCACAAGAATCCAGACACAAAGGAACAGGGGGCGACAACTCAGATCAGAGGACAGGAACAAGTACTGCTACACCAAAACTTGCCTGTAGCATACTTGCAATAATAGCAGCAATCGCCACAAGCATTCTGCAACCCAATGCCAAAGCAAGAAACCTGACACAAAGGAACAGAGAAGACAAAAGGCCACATGAACAGTGGACTGCTATACAGAAAGAATCATGTGTTAAGACAATGGGCTGGTAATTGCCACTGCAGAGCCACTTGTTGATTCTGATAGGAATTTCTAAACTTCAAGGACATCATCCTTTCCCTGATGATTTGAAAAATGTTGTACAAAGTTGATTTAGGATCTTTAAATTCATTTCTAAACAACCTGTTGTTTCTTTCTCTCCATAGGCAGTACACAGTGGCTTGAAGGCACAATTTTGGCAACACTGTCAAAATAGAACTATTTTTCCAATGCTGAGCAGCCCAAGCAATAAACACCAACCAAGTCTTGGGTTGCCAAGATTGATTGAGCAAATTCTGTAGATGAAGCCAAACACTATGGGAATACGTGCACTCAAAAAATAGGTGGGCATGTGTTTCAGCAGCCCCTCTGCACAAAATGCAGATCGTACTCATGCTGGGATTAAAGATCCTATCCTTAGTGCTGAGCCTATATATTTTAGGTTAAATACTTTGGGGTTAACTGGTATATGTAAAAAAAATTGGTATATGTACAAAGTGTGCTTGTGGCATATTTTGTGAGATGTAATTATGACCCTACAAGATGTCATTATTCGATATGAATATAAATGAATTTATATGTTCAAGTGTCACTTATCGTGTTATCAAAGTGAACCAATTATGAAGTTATATTTGTAGTGTAGCTACATGATTTGTCGAAAAAAAATTTCGGTAAATAAGAATTTCATTGATCAATAATTCATATTTTCAACAGATACTTACATGTAAATATCAAAATGGCAAAAGGGAGCAAACAAGTAAAGTGAAGTGGGATGACAAATTATCTAGGAAAATGCTATTCTTACCAAAATTTTCAAATCTTCCATCCCAAATGATGTGACATAATCTCCGTTATTGAATATTAATGAGACTTACTTATCTGAGGGTGAAAAACTGTGTCACATCATTTTGGATAGAGATTTGATAAAAAAAATTTGGTAAACATAGTATTACGCAATTATCTATTCATATTCACATTAGACAGATAATCTACCATCCCCAAAAATACAATTATCTCCATCAATAAAACACAATCAATCCAAAGAAATAACAAGAGGACAAAAAACCTTTCAGCACCTTGGGACAGCAGCCAAGCAAGTAGAAAGCTTGACTGCCCATCCAGCTTTTAGCAGCAGCAACATCGGAACAGCCTATGTCAAGCATGAAGAGTGCATCATCGGAACACATCATCACCAAGAAAAAGACTAGAAAAGGACCGCCTCAGCATGAGAGTCCCAAACAGCGTATGTCAAGCATGAAGAGATCATTTGCATCATCAAAATCCATCAAGTAAAACCATAGCATCAAAAGCTAGCCTTACCCAAGTCAATAACTTCTTAGGGGTTCAAAAATTATTTCTGGTAGGGACCATTGTCTCTACATCTATATATTTAATGAAGCTCTCCCAATACCTCTGCTCATGTGTAGTTTCTGCATTATGGCCTCCACAGTCTCCTTACAAACAATCTTAACATCCTTGTACGAGTTTCTGAAAATTGTTCGATTTCTTTCCACGCAAATGTTAAAAACCAGAGTAAACAACATCAATTTGCCAATCAAATTAATTAGCTTCTTACCTTCAGTTCCATCATTGCAATCCAATTTAATTCTTGATTCTGTTGTTCGTGATTGCCTATTGATTGAGTTATTTGTTATTTGATCATTCATATTTTATCCTTATTGTATACTTCCCACTTTAATATTTTTTAGGATGATTTGGAAAGAAAAAATCAGATCAAATATTTGAAGAATCGAAGATGGACAAATCTCGATATAGTTTATATTAAATTGAAATTGCAAGTTTTATTGGTCTTTGGAGAACAAATTGTAATTATAATTTTTACTGAGATAATTAGAGCTCTGACTTTATATTTGAAAGTATATTTTTGTTATATTATGTTCGATTAATTGAGTAATGATTCCAAAAAACTAGGTGTTACAGAAATGCTAATAGAGGCAACTTAATTGGTAGAATGTAGACAAAGATTCTTGTACGATCATGCATGAAAATTCTAAAATTGTACATTGGTAACATTTAATATACCAAATCTAATGTTTGATAGGGTCAACAGTCGATCTAAATGTTATAGTAAATTAGACCAACAAATTAGGTGTTAATTTAGTTGCTATGGACTGCAGAGAATGGAAAGTCAAATAAATTTGCTAAATGCCAAGCAACTACTAAACAAATTGAAAAAAAGGTATATATGGCAACAAACTAGCAGTCAATTGTTATTGAATATTCGACTATCAAAATTACAAAACAAGCATATATGGCATAAGCAGTATCATCATCGGGAAGTATAATATACAATTATGATGAAAGATTTCAATGAATAACTCTTGAGATTTCAGAATCCGTCTTTGTTAAACTCATGATGGGACTATAATCTGTGGTTGCTATGCACTTGGAGATACTTGGGTTAAATTGTCATCTTTCTTTCTTCTTGGCCCAGAGAAAAGTTCCATAACCTTGTCCTGTTCTGACCCATTAATGATCCATTCTTCTTCAAATATGAAGCTTGAATCATCTGACCAATAATCACTCTCACTGTCATCACTTTCAGACATCAATACCAATATGAGAGATTGAGGATATCCTCAATCTCTAAATCTTTTCTCCCATCCCACAAAGACTTCCCAATTAGCATCTCAACCACCAGACAACCAAGAGCCCAAATATCACTTGGGGGCTCTTGTTTTCCATCAAACACTGCTTCTGATGACAAATATTTTATATTTTCTATCAGATATGGATTGAATCTCCTCTTATTCAAACTCATATCCTTCTTTGCCGATCCATAATAACCAATCTTTATCATATACTTAACACTATTTGGAGCACTAACAATGGAAAAAAATATGATATTTTCAGACTTTAAATCTCTTAGAACATAGCCATATCTTGTTGGAAAATAAACTTATTTAGTGTTTTATTATATTATTAAGGTGTTTTAATTTGAGTAATGGGCAAGAAATATGCAAGTAGTGGAAGATAAGAGCATTAGTGGGTGTTAATTCCCTAAAATGGTGTCTTAATATTATAGAGCTTACAAGAGTTAGTGGGTGTAATAGTACCAACATATATTGGTATGAGTTGTATGTATAACCTATATAAATAGGGTATATAGTCTAATGTTAGATGCAAGTAGAGTTGAGTAGAAATTGAAGAGTCCAAATTGAGTGTGTGATTGTAATCAACTTGTATGAAAATTATTTTTTCTTTGAGTGTTCATATCCTCTTCTACTTCCTTTCATTTCATTTCTGGTCCTCTTGACTACAATAAGGTGTTATCAGAGCAATTTTCTTGTTGTATTAATTCCAACAAATTGATATCAGAGCCAACACCGATCCTGGAAGATAACTCTCATTCAGAGTCAACTTTCGATCTTGAAAGTTAGATAACTCTCCATAAAAGCCAAGTTTATGATCATGGAAATCTAGATAGCTCACTTTTAGAGCTATTACGATCTTTGAAGTCTTGATAGATCGTCGTGATTGATTATCATGGAAGATTCCCCAAATATATATTTTTGGTGTGAAAAGATGATGTTCTTTAATTACAAGAGAATGAAAGTATTCTACCTTCGTATCTCAAAGCATGTGATTTATGGAGTGTGATTGAAGAAAAGTCAAGGAATGACTTGCCTAGATGAATCCGAGAAAAGAAAGAGGAGAAGGCACTCGAAGTTCTTAAGAATACGATTCACCCCGAGATTTGGAAACTTGTAAGAGATTCAAGTTCTCTAAATCATGTTTGGAAGATGATAGAGTGTGTAGGATCCAAACACAAAAGTGACTTTTTACATGAAGAGTATTGGGTACAATGAGTATGTAAAAGAAGAAAGTGATTTTGAAGATAAACTAAGTTTTAGGGGTGGGGGGAGGGGGGTTGGAAAATAAACTTGTTTAGTGTCTTATTATATTATTAAGGTGTTTTATTTGATGTGTAGTAATGGGCAAGAACAATGCAAGCAGTGGAAGACAAGAGTATTAGTGAGTGTTAATTCCCTAAGTAATGGTGTCTTAATATTATAGAGGTTATAAGAGTTAGTGGGTGTAATGGTACCTACATATAATGGTATGAGTTGTATGTATAATCTATATAAATAGGGTATATAGTCTAGTATTAGATGCAAGTAGAGTTGAGTATAAATTGAAGAATCCAAGTTGAGTGTGTGATTGTAATCAACTTATATAAAAATTATTTTTTCTTTGAGTGTTCATATCCTCCTTTACTTCCTTCCATTTCATTTCTAGTCAAGGCCGGCCCTAGGCCTAGACCACTTAATTGGATGCCTAGGGCCTCCAATTTTTGCAAAATTTTGGGGTCCCCTGTTAAGACTTTTAGTTATGGGTATATATATTTTAGTTTGAGAGGGTCCAAATTTAATTGATAAGTCCATTAACACCTCAACAACTTACTTATAAAATTGCTCCACTTGCCAGTTGTAGCAGACTGTTAGAATTCTACAACAAGGAAGGATAATCTCTCTCCCTCTCTCTCTCTCTCGTCTATGAAGGAATTAAGCAAATCTCTCTACATCACTCTACCTCTCATGCACAAATTATAGGATTCACTTTCTCACAAACCATAGTTCTATTTAACGCCATTCCCTCATGCCTCTCTCTCTCTCTCTCTGTGAAGTTTGAATCTGAACAAAGTAAAAACACCAAAGTTCTCTATTCTATAATTTCTTGTAGTTCAACAAACCATCAATTAATTGATAGCGATCAAGATTCAAGCGTCAGAATTTTTTGGGCTAAAAAAATAACTTTTAAATGAATATATTTTAATAACTAGTTGGTACACACGTGTGTTACACATGAATCATTTTGAATATAAAGATTATCAATATAAGTGTTATTTAATCATATTAGCAATCCACCACGTGCGTTGTACGTGAATAATTTTCGTATATAAAAATTGATATAATATATTAGTATATATGTATTTGAATTAAATATTATCTCAAATTTATTAAACTTAATTTTTCATTACTCATATTCTATTATAGGATTATGAAAACTTGGTATATTTCTGAAATTCGTTATTCTAATTATAAAAAAAATAGTTAAAGTTCTATTTTTTGTTTTTAAAATTTTGTGATTGAAAGTGATTTTTTTAGTAATGTTTGAAAAATTAAATTTTTGGAAATTCATTCGATTAGGATTTTACTTATAATTCATTGAATAAAATAAAAGTAATTGTCAATATAGTACTTAATTATATTGAAAATTTACTGTAATTAAGAATTAGTTAGGTAAATTAGGATAAGATTTAATATAACACTCTATAATATATATTTTAAAACATATCAAAATTTTAAAAAATGTAAGTTTTACTGAAGAATACACTATAAACTATTTTCACATAAAATATTAATACAATATAAAAAAGTTTATTGTAAACTAAAAAATTATATTGATATAGCATAAATTAATTTTAAAAATTATATATATATATATATATATATATATATATATATATATATATATATTATTTTTTATCTTAGAAATAAAAAGGTTAAACTTTTTAAAAAAAAATAACATATATGCAGATAATATTATATTTGCACATGGGATGAGTAATATTAGATTGATGAAAGTTTTGAAAGTTCTTTGAATACTTTATTAAAAATATAATAATGCGTATTTTTTAAAGATAATATAGTCAATCAAAACGTTTCATAGAAATTATATTTATATATAGAGAGAATAGATAATTAAAATATATGTTAGAGGTAATTTAGATGTTAGAGTTAATTTAAAGATTTAAATATATATGGAGATAATAGATAATTTTGATATTTAATTGTGAAAGGATAGAGTAGTCTTTATAACTTTTTGAATAAATAAATAATCAAAAATTTTCATATTAACATACTTTTATTAGTACTATAGATAAACCCTCAATTTTTTCTTTGTGTTCTTGTAGGTATTCATCAAAAGTTTTAAATGAAAATTTCTTGTTTCTTTTGTCACGATTAAGATAGTATTTTCAAATGTTGTTCTGGTATCAATTTGACATTTTATATTACTAAATATTAATCTAAAAATAACAATTTTAGACAATTTACTGTTTCTCCATAAACCAACAGAGAGAACATGATCAAAACATATAGACACATTTTTTTAATCATAATTTCATGTCAACAAAACTAATTTTATTGTTAGGACCTTGAACTGTTCACATGGAGAACAGTACCCAATGATGTGTTTCACTTCATAGCAAGTTATTATCCACAAGACAAATAAAATGTGCATTATTCACTATATATTTTAAGATTAGGCCTAAATCATATTGCTTTATTGTAACTTATATTATCTCGTATGTTTAAAGATGCTAGGTGGTTAATTTAGATTAATAGATTAATATTGTCTTATAATTCAAATTTTCATTTATCAAACAAAAACCATCATCACATATAAATGTTAATTCTATCTAAACATACAACAACCATAAGTAGATTTTTGTCATCTAAACTAAACACCAAACAATGGTTATCCTATAAATTTCGCATATAAATTGATAGAACAATTGTGTTATGGATATATTAATATTTGGCTCTATCGAAGCAAGCTAAGAATGTGGGAGTTGAATATCTAATATCTACGTCTATGTCTCTTGGCTTCCTTTTGTTCAATATCTACAAATTAATACAGGAAGGGTAAAACAATATTCCCAATCAATGGTTTGAATGCATTTCTCTACATTGAGAACAAATTGTAGAAAAATAACAAGCTGAAAAATTCTGAACAAAGTTGTTATAAAAAAATTAAAGTTTTGTAAATGCAATGACAAGTATAATCGGTGCACAACTACTATTTTTCAATTGTGATTTACAAGCTAATACAACAAACACAAGGTTTATATTCATAGACAAACACTATACAGCAACTAACCAACAACTAAACTTCTTGAGTTTAAAAAGTTTTGTCATCGTTTTTCTTTCACCTCATGGTAGAATTTTCGGGTTAAGAAAGGTGTAACATAAGTTTATTTAGACCAATAATAGCAACATATAATTTTCTTGTCCTTTGATATCTAGCTCAAATTCGTTAGAAAATTGTGTTAGTATAAATGTTAAAGTTTCCAAATTCAAAAACTTTTGAATCATATATCCTATGGTTAAAAAATCAAAGTAAAAAAGCATGGTTGATTAAGTTACCCTAACTGGGTGGAAGTTCTAGTTTAGTTGGAAGTTTGTTTGTGTCAAAGATTGATATGGCCCATACGGATAGGAAGAAACACAAATCCAAATGCATATAACAACTCATGCTGGGTGAAATTTGATTTCTTGTCTTTGTTAACATCTTTCTCCACTAAGTCACATTATTAAATAGACTTATAACCCAAAATATTAGCAATCTTCAGTGATTAAATAAAACATAAACCATTAGCAAAGACAAAAAATAAAACATGAGACAAGCATAGCACTTGAAAAAATAGGATGTTACTCAATTAAATAAACATAAAAAATCAAAAAATATAATAAGTAGAACAAAAGGTAACCAGGTTCTTGAAGAAAACAAATCAAGTAAAAGAAAACCAGTACCTATTAAGGCAACCTTTTCATTTCAGCGCACGGTGAGAGAGGACAGAAGTCTACTAAATATTAGACCATAAGAATTTTTAAAAGATAATCTATTAGACAAAGAGGTGAGAATATGAAATGATTGAAGTTCCAACTAATATTTGTTAGTTGAATACTTAATATAGGTACCTGTGGGGTTTAAATGTATATGATTTTGTGTATAATGTGAATATGGAAAGATGAAATGTCAATTTTCAAGTTTTAGCATATGATATATTCAATGCACATTGAATATTTGGTCCCTAGTGCATTAAACTTGAATAAATGTACCAAAAGAAAACCTTTTATTTTCTATTACTATCGATGCACTTACTTTTTATGCCAATAAATATACACAGTTGTTATTCAAGTATGAATATAAATAATCAAGGCATTTAAAGATTTATATAATACACACACACACACACACACATATATATATATATATATATAAATTAAACGAAAAAATGGTAGTATAGAGATTAGTAGTTGTATTAAAGTTATAGTCAAACAAAATTTTTTTATTTTTGTTGACATTTTATAATAGTACAAATAAATAGATTATCACTTATTAATAGAACTCACTTTCATATTCTTGTCTGAAACTTCCAAATTTGTTGGACGGCCCTGTTTCTGGTCCTTTTGACTGCTGAGCAATTTTCTTATTTTAGTAATTCCAACATATCTTTGAATAGATTCAAGGCCAAGAAGAATATATCTTGTGTACCGCCGGACGTCGAATTCAGGCAATGCAATGCTGCTTGCTTTCCTAATCATATCGGCTAGGGTTCCGGCGGAACCGGACTCCAACAAGAGGTTATAAACCATCTCACCTCTCTCGCCAGAAGTAATCTCCAAACTGTTGCACCGGTGGATGTATGGGCATCTTTGGAGATTGTAAAGGACCATTCTCTCCTGCTGAAGTGTACCGGAGTCGAAAATCTCTGCGGACTTCACGGCAATCTATGCCGGAGAGTGGGTGAGTCTCACCTTGGGTTTCTTCGAAGTGGCCAAATAAACCGACCCAAAAGTTCCTTTTCCGATCATCGGACCTCTGAATCATTTCCTTCTGTGACCATACAGGCCCTCCTGCTCAAGTTCTTCATGCTTTCTCTTAGTCATCTTCGGTGTTTTCTTCACAGCAATCTCTTTTCTGTCTTTGTTTTACGTGCAAATTGATTATGTTTGGTTGTAGAGAAGTGATAATGTGATATGTGAACATTAGGGTTTCAGCAATAGTTATATATAGAATGGCTTGATACAAATCCTGAAAGAACTTGTATTAGAGTTTTGATTGGAAATTGTACTTCAAACAGGATAGGGGTTCGTTTAGATAGCAATCCTAAAAGTAGTTAGATTAGGTTTTTGTTTGGAAATGATACTTCTAACCGGACATGGGTTCGCGTAGAATATTTTAAAAATTAATTATCAGTTAGTTAGATGCAAGAAATATGGGACATATAACTAACTTTTCATATTTACCTTTATTTTTCTTAAAATGTTTTATTGGTTATTAATTTTTAAAAAATTTTGGTATAAATTTGATTAATCTATAATTTAGCCCAAAGACCTTTGTATTCGTGATTGTCTTAGAATTAAGTTTCGAGTCACTTTTTAAAATTTTTTTAACTTTTAATTATAATTATATATTTTTTTTCTTTTTTAAACCGATTTAATATAATTATGGATAATTTAGACAATTGAAAAAAATTTCTTATAACTTTACTTTCTTTCAAATAATAAAATGAAATTTTTTTAAAATTTTCACATAATTTTTTCACTCTAATCAAGTACATACATGAAAATATATTTTCTATTATTATTTTTTTTTTTTGCACTTCGTTTTTTATCATTTTTACTTTCTATTATTTTTTTTTCTAACCCAACAGACCTTAGGAAATTGTGTTAGAAAGATAACGGTCATATTTCTTGCCGTTTAAGGGAACTTTGGAAAATGGGTTTTGTTGGATCGGGCTCAAACCTCTTCTGATATAACTGGGCAGGGTTGTGTTTGGTTATAAAATGTTTTCCCCTTATTTTTAAATGGTGCCATAATCAAGTCCTTAATTTTTATTGGTGAAATTAATTCATTTACCATTAAATTCTTTAAATCTGATCATTTGATACCAGTAAAGTCGACAATGTTAACTAATTTGACTCAATAAAATTTAATAACCAATGATTAAACTTATCTTAAATAAATGAAATTTAAAACTAAGAGGGTGCAGATTGTGTGAATTATAAAATAAGGTTGCTCAATTTAACTTACTGAAAAAAAAAAAAAAAGTTGCTCAATTTCTCACATATTTCAGCCTAGGGTCTACCCGAGTGGCTAACCACTTATGTTGGTGCACTAGCTAGTGATTGTTTCGATTTCGAATCTCCTCCCTGTGCCTTTGTATATCAGAAAAATAAAAATAATAAATATTCTTGCATATTTCATTTGTTTGGCATTCTTTTCTTCAAAGCTTGACTGCATTGATATTATCGATGCCGTCAAGCTTTGAAGAATTGTTGTTGCAAATCTCAACAACTTTTCAAACAAAAGCCGATAAATTCTTATTAATATTATCGATTTAAGAGTATCTAAAAAGAATGGCTAAAATTCTAAAATAGTTAAAATTTCATTATTCAAAAACAAAAAATATGCTCAAACAGAAATGTTTAGAGTAAGGTAAAATATATTTTTGCTACAGTGATGCTCTATATTTAGAGCATCACTCTAGTATTATGTATAAATAATTTATAATATATTCTTTATCCTCATGTCATTTATTACCTTTCTTGTTCAATCTTTGTCTTTCCTTCCTTTTTTCTCTTTTTCCCTATAATAGTCCCAACAAAGATAAAGATATAAGAAATAATATTTAAAAGAAATAGTTAAAATATAAAAAATCTGTTAGAGTATGTATTGAAAAAGTGAATAGTTAAAATAGAAAAAATGTACTTTTGAATAGTTAAAATACAAAATGTTGTTAGAGAAATGTTCTTTCAAGTCATCTTTATGCATCTTACTTTCCCAGCCATCCACATTAGATAGGATTGTGGAGAGGCTAAATTGTCGCTCAAAATCATAACGTTCAACTCACAATTAAGTAACCTTTTCGTCTTTTTAGAGCATACGACCAATCATTTTATTCACAACATATAATCTGCTCATCCTGGATACGACAAGAATTAATCTTAAGAATAACTTGAGGAAAAACTTGACCCAGAGAAACCAGGATACCTACGATGAATATATTTTTATTCAAGTTATCTGTACAGATTAAGGAGGAATCCCAGATCAGCTAGTTAATAGATAATCGAGGGGATCCTCACCCATCCTCAATTTATTGCTTTCATAGTCTATTACTTGTTAGTTTCTTGTTTTCATTGTATTTTGTTTTTTGAAAACATGAGCTACGATTAGGTTTTATTTTTTTTGTTCAATAGTCAAAGTTATTTGGACCAACTTACGCATACCTTAACTAATCTCTTCTCTAGTTTTGTTAAAAGCAGATCATCTCCGTTAGCACTAGGGTATTCATGAGGAATAAATTATTTATAGAGTTAGCAAAATTCAAACTCAAGATGTCTGAATTTATATTTCGTCACTGTTACCACTTAAACTAATTTTGGGTTTGCTCCGATTAGGTTGTAATTGTATGTGTTAGTACTTTTTATGATAGGCTTTTCTGCAATTTTTCTTATCACATTTATAACTTTTTTTTGTTCTGTGGTCTTGATTTGAGTATGAAACTGTCGCCATTGGCGTGCTATTGGTCTCTAGTTTACTGCATTTGACCGTCTCCCTGTTTATGCAACTTTTCTTACTATGTTGCTGAGAAGGAAAAAAAAAAAAAAGTATTTCTATGCTTACTTTTTGAATTTTGGCATAAGGACTTAGTTATTTTAATATTTTAAAGATAATGTTTAAAAAATTGTTTTTAAGTAAATTATAAAACTGAAGACTGTCAATCGATATTACTGATGACAAAGTTTATTATACAACACTTTCAAGATAATTATTGTTATCCATGGGACAATGGTTTGTAAAAAATTATAGTATAAGTACCCTATTTGTTTTCTCTTTCTTGGTACACCATGCATATAGTTTTTGACCCCTGTTGATAAATGTTTAAGGAATAATGACAATTAGACCTAAAAATCTATTCTATTTATCAAGTTTTATTATTTGATGGGGCTCATGGTTAATCCATTAGTTAGACTAATAAATTAAGTCCTAATGGCATTGCTCATGTTTAAGTATGAAGAAGAGTCTAAGTATATCTAATTGTATCATCTTGCTTCTATCCATTGAGACGAGATCAAAAAGAGATTGCTAGATGCCAAGCAACTAAATAAAAAAACCAGAAACAAACTAATAACTAACTAACTAACTTTTCAATTATGGTCAATCATTCAACTCTCAGACATACAAACTTAATATATCTAACCAGAGAATTTACTATATCTATTATCACCTGGAACTATATACAATTATGATATAAGAATTCAAAGAAAAATTTGCAAATAACTCAGTGAGATTTCAGAAACCATCTTGGCTAAACTCCTGCTGGAAGTATAATCTTCTGTTGCATTCCACTTAGAGGAGATATCTGAGTTAATTTGTTGGATTCAGTGATATCTGTCGTAATCCAATCTTCTTCAGATATGAAACTTGAATCATCTGATGAACAATCACTCTCACTGTCATCACATTCAGAAAATAATAGTATCAATGATGAGTCAACCCCTTCTTCATCTGAAACTTTTTCTATTTCATCAACCTCTCCATCTTAATCATCCAATCCTTGTAAAAATGGATGATCCAGTAGCATCTCTGCACTCAATCTGTTTCTGATTTTCATTGCCAAACAACCCTTCAAAAAATCCTTTGCTTTTCTAGATAACTTACCCTCAAACATGATCAGCCCATGTCCCTCACCTATTTCATAGAGAATATCCTCAATCTCTTTATCTTTTTTCCCGTCCCATAAAGACTTCCCAGTTAGCATCTCAACCACCAAACAACCCAGAGCCCAAATATCACCTGGAGGCACTTGTTTTCCATCAAAAACGACCTCTGGTGACAAATACTTGATATTTCCTCTCAGGTATGGGTTTAATCTCCTCTTTTTCATACTCATAACCTTCTTTGCCGATCCATAATCACCAATCTTCACCACATACTTAGTGCTATTCGAAGCAGAAGTAATAGGAAAAAGTATGATATTTTCTGGCTTTAAATCTCTAAGAACATAGCCATATCTATGAATAGATTGGAGACCCAGAACAATATACCTTGTGTAGCGCTGGACGTCGGATTCAGGCAATCCTGTCCTGCCTGTTTTCTTAATCATATCGGCTAGGGTTCCGGCGGAACCGTACTCCAACAAGAGGTTATAAACCATCTCACCTCTCTCGCCGTAAGTAATCTCTTCACCGTAGCAGCAGCGGACATATGGACATCCTTGGAGATTTGAAAGGACCATTCTCTCCTTCTGAAGTGTACAGGAGTCGGAAATCTCGGCCGACTTAACGGCCATCTGTGCAGGAAAGTGGGTGAGTCTCGACTTTGGTTCCTTCGAAGTGGCCAAATAAACTGACCCAGAACTTCCTTTTCCGATCATCGGACCTCTGAACCACTTCCTTCCATGGCCATATAGACCCGGCTGCTCAAGTTCTTCATGCTTTCGCTTAGACATGTTGGATGTTTTCTTCACAAGAAACCCTCTCTCTCTCTGTTTTACTGGCAATTTGGTTTTTGATTATGTAGAAGTGAATATCTGAGGAATTAGGGTTTCAGTAACACTTATATATAGAATGGCTATACGGAAATCCTAAAAGAACTTGGATTAAGGATTTCGAAGGTACTAGAGTTCGTTACTTGGACTCCAAGTTGAACGAAAAGGTGCTACAACGATAACGGTCATGTCTTGCAGTTTAAGGGAACTCTGGAAAACGGTTTTTGTTGGTTTCATTGGGTCGGGCCAGTAGCAATGCTATGCTTATGAAATTTTATATCTTAAATCAGTGTAATGGTTGAATAGAGGCTTCACTGACTCGATCAAACATTCAATGTATCGAATTTTAATATATTATTTAAAATATAAGATTTGGTAAATAAATTTAGACACTATAAGTTTCTCCCTTTAATACCTCCTGGTATAATCATTGTGGAAAAAATATTAGAGTTAAAAGTCATTGATTGTACATCATTAAGTCCAAATAATATTTTTCTTATAATTAACCTATGCTATGCATGGATAATTGACATAAAATTTACGGTGACTGTGCTCAGGAGGAGTAACCTCCATAGCTAGAAAATTCGTTATGTAGCTTAATAGTAATTTGAACTCCAACTATAAAAATCTATTAGTCAGTCAAAAAACATCTTAGAAGAAATGGAGGCAGTGCATGATTAGGGACAGTTAGCTAATTTAAGTGGTAATTTTTTTCTCCGCTATAAAAATTTAGAATAAATTACACTCACACCTCCTGACTTTTAGTTTTATTATACGGATACCCCCTCACACTTAAAAAATTACACTAAAACCCCAATAGTTAGACGGACTTAACGGCCTTGATAAAAAGACTATTTTGCCCCTCCGTTTAACACAATCTCAAACCCAAACCCCAAACTCAATACCTAACGTCTTCGTCGTCTTCTCTGCACCTTGACCATTAACACCTTCTCTCTGACTCTCTCTCTCACTCACTCTCTCATATCCTCAAGGCAAAGAACTAGGTCGAAATCGTCGATTTTCTCTCTCTTTTTTTGTATATATATTGCCCAAAGCAAAGAACCAGCCCAAAATTATAGAAGATTGCTAGCCCTTCCCCCACCACTGCAACACCCTCCAGTAGCCACCCCCATCCAAATTTGAGAAATCAAAAGGATCTGATGTGAAGATCTAAGAAATCAAAAAGATCTGAACCTTAAAAAATCTGCTTGGATGTTTTGGGGTTCGATTTTACTAGTGGTTGTTCGGTTTGTGTGTGTGGTGTGGTTGAGGAGTTAGAAATGGAGGTGAAGGAGAAGAATGTGGTGGGGTTGTTGTACTGTGATGGTTATGTGTGTGTTGTGTTGTTGTGGAGGAGAAAGTAAAGATGGTGGTGGTGGACCGATGATGGGTTACTCCGTTAGGGGGCAGTGGTGGTGCTTTGTGTGTACGAGAGAGAGAGAGAGAGAGGAGGTGGTGGTAGAGGTGATTTTCAAAGAAGTTCGGTGGTGATTTCCGTGGTATAGAGGCGGCAATGGGTGGTAGTTAATTGTGATGATGTTAATAATGAATTTGGGGTAAATCTGAATTAATAAATAGTTCTCTTGCTCAAGGCATCTGCTATCTTGTTGGATGAATTGAGATCATGCTTTGTTTTTGTTTACCATTGTACTCTTGTCAACATTTCTAGGGGAGATACCCTTACTTAGAGCAGCTCTTTCAGAATTGTGTTTTTAAATCTTGACTTTTTGGATTTGATGTTTGTCTTTGAGTCCCACGTGATTTTATTGTACATTTTGGGGGTGATTATCTTTGATATTTCTGTTTTATTTAATACACTTTATCTTTCGAAAAAAAAAATTGATAAATAGAATATTATTAATAATCTAGATTGATAAATGGAATATTCATTAATATTTTTTTTAATAAACAAAAAATTCTAATATTAACTTTGATAGATTATGAAATTCACCAGATGGGGGTATTATTGAAATTATAATAGATTTTTTAGCTGATGTCATTATATTCCGTAAGTATGTCTAACGTCTGTCAAATATAGGGGGCCTACATGTAACAAATTTTAAATGTGAAAGGGTCTGAGTGTCATTTGTGAAATGTCAGGGTGTCCATATAATAAATTAAAATATCAAGGGGTATCTATATAATTTACCCAAAAATTTATTAGTCAGCTAAAAATCTTCTTGGAAGAAATGGAGACAGTACATGATTTGGAACAGTTAACAAAACTTAAGTAGTAATTGAGTCTATCTATCTATTTATACTATTTTAAATGTCAGAATACTTAAAAAATATTTTTTTCCAATTTTAACTTACAAAAATATTATTATTTTGTCCATATCCTTATCCTTCAAAATTAATTGGACATCTTTATCCCCGTAATTCCTTTCTTCACCTCTCCTCTCTCTCTCTCTCTCACACACACACACGTACACACACATATGCACATTCAGTACTTGGGAAAAAAAGAGATATTCTCCTGCTGTTACTCTCTCTCTCTCTCTCTCTCTCTCTCTCGTGCGCATTCATTACCCAGGAAAAAAATGAACAGACACTCCCCTCTTTCTCCCTCTCTCTCTTCTCTACACATTCACTACTAGGTAAAAAAAACAGACACCCACCTATGTTCAACTTCCCCCTCTTCCTCTAGGCCTCTCTTTACATCAATTCTTTAAATATTGATTCTAGTATGATGAAGTCCTTCTCCCTTTCTCTGCTATGGTATCCTGATTCCATCATGTTTTTGGATTTTGTTTGGTATTATGTATTTCATATTCATTTGGTATTGTGTATTTCAGATTACTCAGTAGAAAGTTGTAGTTTTGTTCGCTAGACAGGAGCAGTTTGTATGTAGGTACTCAACATCACTTTTTCTATCTACACTTGGACTGCACAATTTTTTTATTCCATTATTATTGATTGAATTTACAAACAAATTTAGGTCCATACACAATAGGTGATATAATGGAGAGGATTTGGATCCCAAAAGTTGGGTCTTTATCTTCCATCTCTCCCAACACCCTTGATTAGTGGGATCCTAATTGGCAATGCTCCTTTATTTGATTTTTAGTGTGATGGCTTATTCAAGAGTTTAATTACTTTGTTGAGTTGAAATGTTTTGCAGGGTATGAAGCTCCGAACTTAAGGTATGGCGAGTTTTTTTTTCTTTTTAGTCATCTTTGATTGGGTGAAACTTGTTATGATTTTGCAATTGTTTAAGAATCTTCACTTGTCATGATTTTTGCAATTGTTTAAGAATCCATTTAAGAAACTGATTATGCACAAAAATGGTTTTGCACACCACCTGTCAAGTATAGATAATAAATGCAATAAAATCAACGAAGGAATTAAAAGAAGACACAATCTATAGTGGTTCGGTCAATTCGACCTACGTCCACTCTTCAATGGCTTCAGTCGCCGGGTATTTTATTGATTCAAAGGTATGGAGAATGGAGATACAAGCTTTGAGAGGGAGAATGGAGAATCAAAGAAAAATAGTAATCTTCGGAAGTCGATTCGTCTTTGGTAAGTCTCTGATGGAGCATGTCTTCCTCCTCTCCCAGATTAGAGTCATTTTATAGTAGCTAAGAGATAATTCTTGTGGAGATCATGACATATCCTCAAGGCTTCTTTATCGCAGCTTAGAGATTCTCTTTGGTGGAGATCGCGACTTATCCTCCACGGAAGGAAGAGGTTGGGGAGCTCTTCATGAAACGTGGTCAATGATTGGACCGTTTTCTTCCTTCGGTGGTTGCAGATAAACTTCCCGTGCTCTCCTCTTGGTGACGTGCTAAGCGAGAAGTCTAGCCAGCCTTGGGCTCCTTAAGGAGGTGCAGATAAACTTCCCGTGCTTTCCTCTTTGTGACGTGCTAAGCAAGAAGTCTAGCCAGCCTTGGGTTCCTTAGGGCGGTGCAGATAAACTTCCCGTTCTTTCCTCTTGGTGACGTGCTAAGCAAGAAGTCTAACCGGTCTTGGGCTCCTTTGGCTTGGTGGATTCACGATGAGGTTGGGCTCCTCAACCGGGGTTGGGTTTTAATACATAAATTGGACTACTTGGGCTTAACCCATCATTTGCCCCCCAATGCCCCATGTCCAAGGAGACTTGGAGAAGGAGGCATTGATTATACATTTTTTTTTTTTTTTAAGTTTCTGCCCTTTTTATTTTAAAAAAGGCCCATAATATCTTGTTTGGCCTTTTTGTTTTGAAAAATGGCTTATAACTTTCTTTTTGGCCACTTTGTTTTGAAGAGGGCCCATAATCTTCTATTTGCCTTCTTTATTTTGAAGTGGGCCCATATTAGTCTATTTGGGCTTTTTTCCTCTTTTTGAAAAACCCTAGACTATAAATATAGTCTTCTTCTTCAAATTACCACTTCACTTATTTTTAAGGTTGAGCACCCACCTCTTGAAAATTTTTGAGAACTCAAGTCCTACCCATTTTGTTGAAGCCAAAGTGTGTGTTCTCCTTGAATCCTTTCAAGAGTGTGATTTTTTCCTTGCTAGTTGAGCTTCTCAAGTGAACAATGTCGATTGAAGAGGGATTGGTGGAGGTTGAAGAAAGCTGTGGATCTGAAATTGGAAAGCTGGACAGCGAAGGGGAGATGGGCGGCGCGAGGAATGGCTTGGGCTGCACAGGGAGACGGCTGGACAGCAGCGAAGGCGGGCTGGGCAGCACAGGCGCGCGGCTGCACAGCAGCGAAGGCGGGCTGGGCAGCACAGGCGCGCGGCTGCGCAGCGCGCGCGCGCGCGCGTTGGGAGCCTGGACAGCGGCTCTGCTGCGCGCGCTGGGGGCCTGGACAGCAGCTCTGCTGCGCGCGCTGGGGGCCTGGACAGCAGCTCTGCGCGCGCTGGGGGCCTGGGCAGTGCAGGCGAGCTGGAAGGGGAGATGGGCAGCACAGGCGCGCTGCGCAGCGCAGGCGTGCGGCTGGGCGCGCGCGCGCGCTGGGGGCCTGGGCAGCTGCTCCGCGCGCGCTGAGGGCCTGGGCAGCTGCCTAGGCGCTGCTCCTCCTGTCCTGGATAGCCCAGGCGTGCTGGGCAGCTGCCTGGGCGCTGGCCTTGCTGTCCTGGACAGCCCAGGTGCGCTGGGCAGCAGCCTAGCTGCTGCTTCTGCTGTCCCGGACAGCTTCAGATCTGCTGCGCTGGGCGGCTTTGGAACGCTGGGCAGCAGCATTTTTCCATCGAGGGATGCTGAAAATCAGTCCAAGGTTTGTCAGGGAGAGCTAGGCAGTGGCCTGGGAGCACGGGCTGATCCGATTCTCATTCGAGGTGCTGATTTGGGCGCCTTAGGTGCTGATTTTTACGCCGAAAATTCTGCTTTGTGTAATATTGAAAGGCCAAGCACCCTTCAATCTACTGGGCAACTTTGTTTGGATGAGCAACAGCAGTCAGGCACACTTTCAGGCGTTGGGCTAGAAATTGCAAGCAGTAGGGAAGCTTTGGATGCTGCCATTGATGATCAAGCCCTTGTTGTAGTTTCCCCGATTCAAGTTCTTCAAGACTCTCCCAATGGTGATTTGGACTACTCCTTAAGGCCCCGGAAGAGGAAACGTAACAGCAAAGTGGGACCCGATGATGACGGGTCTAAGGTGAGCACCCTTCGTAGTTTGTTCTGTTCAGATGAAGATATTTCTAAGCTTGTTTTTACTTATCGCATCCCTCCGACCGTGTTGTGCCGTCGGGCTGAGTTGGGCGAGTTTGCTTGCGATGACTCTTCCGGGGATATTGTCGTTTACGAGGAGATGCTTGAGGCTGGGTTAAGATTTCCCATGTCTTCCCCCATTTGTCGAGTCTTGCATTACTTCTCCTTGACCCCGGGGCGACTAGCACCCAACGGTTGGAGAGTCCTGCTCGGTTTTCTTGCCTTATGGAGAAAGGTGCACCACGAGGATGCTTCCCTATGGAGTTTCATGCAGCATATAATTTGAGCGAAACCCCTACACCAAATAGGGGATGGTATTATTTTACCGCGCGGAGTGGTACAGTGCTTACAGGGATGCGCTCTAATTGCGGCGGCTGGAAATCTTGTTTCTTCTTTATTGGTGGAGAATGGGCTTCAGAAGCCGACAGAGTTTTGGTGCCAACACATTGGGGTGCTGCTAAAAAGCCCGGTATGCTGCACACTTTTTTTTTTTTTTTTTTTTTTATGTGTGCTCACTTTTTCTATGTAGATATACCTGTGCTTTCCCGGGACCAGGAGTGGAAATTGGAGGCTGTCAAAGCTTGCCCTTGCAAAGATTTGGGAGTTCTCCTACCCAAGTATACTAGAGCTGTAGCTCCATCTCAGAAATCTGGCAGCTCCTCTTCGAAGAAAAAGGGTGAGCTAGTTTCCTCTCCTTTTTTTTTTTTTTTTTTTTTTTTAACCCTTCTCTATTTCTTGCAGCAAATAAGAGGGTGGTGGTGTCCCGTTTTTCTAGCAGGAGCCCTCCTTCTTCCAAAGTGATAAGGACAGATGATGCTCCCCATGTGGCTTCCACGGTGGCTTCTTCTCAACTAGCAACTTCTCCAACTGCTGCTCCAGAGTCTTCCTTGCCAGGCACATCTGTTCCACCTTTATCCTCTCCTCGTGCTACCCCTCCTTTGTCTCCTCCTTGTTCAGGAACTTCTACCCAAGTGCCGATTTGGGCTGGTGCTATGATGGGGAGACCAGCAGCTATCCGGGCAAGGCTTGGGAGGTTTGTGTTTGGGCCAGAAGTTTCTGAGCTTAGCGCTTCGGGCACTGATAATATCGTCAACACGTATTTGGAAGGTCTGGCTCAGGTAAGGGTTTGCTATTTCCCTTTCTCCAGTCGTTTCCTGTGTTTTTGACTCCTTTTTTTTTTTTTTTTTAGGTTTCGACTTCCTCCATCTGCTTGCTTTCGAGGGCCTATAATCAAGACAAGCTGAAGCTGGATCTTAGCCTTGTGCAGAGGGAGCTTATTACTGCTCAGGAGAGGATTGTCGAGCTTGATTCTGAGCTTTTGGTGACCCGTGAGAGGGACGTGCTCCGGGAGGGTGAGCTTGCTGCAGCCCATGAGAGGGCCACTAAGCTAGAGGCTGAGCTTTTGGCAGTCCACGAGAGGAGCGCGCTCAGGGATGGTGAGCTTGTTGCAGCCTATGAGAGGGCCACTAAGCTAGAGGCTGAGCTTTTGGCAGTCCGCGAGAGGAGCACGCTCAGAGAGGCTGAGCTTGTAGAGGCCCATGGGAGGGCCATGCTCAGAGAGACAGCTGTTGCAGAGGCAAAGCTGACGGCTGCTAGGGAGAGAGTTTCCCGTGCTGAGGAAGACTTGGAGAACGGTCTTGCAGATGCTTTTATTGATGGTTTCGAGGATCTCCGAGGGAAAGTTTCTACCGCTTTCCCTAATATTGACTTCTCGTCTTTCGTGCCTACTGACGACAGTGATGAGGGGAGATCTGATGCTGTTGATGACAATGAGGATGAGGTGGGGGACGACCATGAGAGCAGTTAGAGTGTTTGGGACTTTTGATTTTTTTTTTTTTTGAAAAGGCGGTATCTGGCCTTATGTTTGTACCGATACTCCTTTGAAATGAAATACAGGAAATCTTTTTGGAGTAAATGGCATAGAAAATTTTATTAATTTATTGCTTATAAAAAGCGATATTGGGCAATAATTCCCAAAAAAAAAAAAAATAAGAATACATTGAAATCTTGGGTAACACCGCTAAAAATCAAATCAAGTCCCAATTTCTACTGCTTTGATGCTCTCAAGGTGTCATTGGTAATACCTTTTCAAATGCTCTGCATTCCATGGATGGAGTAAAACTTTTCCCTCAGAATCTTGGATTTTGTAGGTGCCTGGTCTCACTACTTCTGTTACGCGGTAGGGCCCTTCCCAATTTGGTCCCAGCTTCCCTTCGCGTGCATCTTTTGTAGCGAGGATTACTTTTTTGAGGACCAAATCCCCAGGTTGGAAAGAACGGGGCTTCACCCTCGAATTGTAGTACCTTGTCATGCGCCGTTTATATTCCGCGTTGCGGACTACAGCCATCTCCCTTGCTTCCTCCACCAAGTCGAGGTTGCTACGGAGTCCTTCCTCGTTGGTGATGGGATCGTGGTGTTGGACCCTTAGGGAGTGTACCCCTATTTCCACAGGGATGACCGCCTCGGTTCCGAAGGCGAGGGAAAAAGGAGTCTCCCCAGTAGGGGTTCTTGGTGTGGTTCGATAAGCCCACAGTACACCTGGCAGTTCCTCTACCCAAAGGCCCTTTGCTTTTTCGAGCCTTGTTTTTAAATTGCGTAGCACGGTTCTTACCATGACCTCTGCTTGTCCATTTGCTTGTGGATGCGCCGGGCTGGAGTGAGGTTGTTTTATTTGAAGGTCAGAACAGAAAGAGTTCAGCAGCTTGTTGTCAAACTGCTTGGCGTTGTCGCTGACAATGGCATGGGGAATCCCGAAGCGACAGACCAAGTTTTTCCAGATAAAATCTTTGACCTTTGCGTCTGTGATTTTTGCTAAAGGTTCTGCTTCTGACCACTTGGTGAAGTAGTCGACTGCCACCACCACGAACTTGCACTGCCCTTTACTGAGAGGCAAGGGGCCTAGGATATCGATGCCCCACTTAGAGAAAGGCCATGGGCTTGAAATGGTTGTTAGCTCCTCGGGTGGTTGCCTTGGCACAGTGGCAAAGCGTTGGCACTTGTCGCACTTTTTGGAGAAAACCTGAGCGTCCCTCATCATGGTAGGCCAGAAGTAGCCCTGTCTGAGCGCCTTGTGGGCTAGGGAACGCCCTCCAGAGTGATTCCCGCAGATCCCTTCGTGGATTTCTCGGAGGGCATAGTGGGCTTCTTCAGGTGAAAGACATCGTAACCATGGTAAGGAATAACCTCTCTTGTATAGAGTGTCCTGCAAGATGGCAAACTTGGAGGCCCTTATCCTTAGCTTCCTGGCCTCTAGGGGATCATCTGGCTGCACACCCTCTTGGAGGTATGCCTTGATTTGGGTCATCCAGTCTGATTCGGTAGATACACAGTCAACATTAGTGGCCTCCATGTCCATCCTGCTGGGCTCGCACTGGTGACCAATTAGTACTGGTTCCCCTGATGAGGCTTCCATGGATGAAGCGAGCTTTGCGAGTGCGTCGGCAGCCATATTATCCTCTCTGGGGATGTGGTTTATCTGGAAGTAGTGGAATTTTGTGATCATGTTTCTGGCCATGCTGAGATATTCTTGCATTTTGGCTCCTTTGGCTTCGAACTCGCCCCTCACTTGATTGACTATCAGCTGAGAGTCGCTGTAGGTGGCAAGGTGTTGAACCTCCATTTCCATTGCTAACCTTAATCCAGAAAGGAGGGCTTCGTATTCCGCCTCATTATTGGAAGCATAAAAGTGGAGCTTCATCGCATATCTGAGAGTGGTGCCATCTGGGCTGATCAAAATTAAGCCCGCTCCTCCTCCTTCACTAGTCGAGGAGCCATCTACATAGAGTTTCCAAAGCAGATGAATGGAGAATTTGGAATTTAAAGTGGAAGACCGGGGAGGTGCAGCCTGTGGTGCCTGGGCATGCGGAGGTGCAGCTTGTGATGCCTGGGCATCCAAGGGTGCAGCCTGTGGTGCAGGAATTAGAGGTGCAGCTTGTGGTGCCTGGGCATCCAGAGGTGCAGCCTGTGGTGCCTGGGCATCCTGAGGTGCAGCTTGTGGTGCCTGGGCATCCAGAGGTGCAGCCTGTGGTGCCTGGGCATCCTGAGGTGCAGCTTGTGGTGCCTGGGCATCCAGGGGGCCTGGGCATCCAGAGGTGCAGCCTGTGGTGTCTGGGCATCCTGAGGTGCAGCTTGTGGTGCCTGGGCATCAGAAAAAGTTGTTTGGGCTCCTAGGGAGGAGACTTGGGCGCTTGCTTGAGGGTCTTTGTTAGGCTTTTTGATGTCTTCGTTGGGCATTTGGGGATCCTCACTGTTCCCATCCTCTGTTGGTGTGAGTTCAGCTACGAAATCTGCTAGGGCTTGTGCTTTGATGGCCGTCCTAGGTTGGTACTGAATGTCGAATTCCCCGAGTTCTACTGCCCATTTAAGAAGTCTTCCAGACACGTCCGGCTTTCCCAAGATTCTTTTAAGTGGTTGGTCGGTGATGACCACCATACGATGGCCCTGGAAGTAGTGTCGTAGCCTTCTCGCTGTTGTGACCAGAGCGAGTGCCAGTTTTTCTAGTGCTGAATATCTGACTTCTGCCCCCCGGTACGCCCTGCTCACATAATAAACTGGTTTCTGCACACCATTGTTGTTTCTAACGAGCACTGAGCTTACCGCTGATGGGGAAGCAGATAGGTATAGATGGAGAGTCTCTCCAGGAGCAGCATGTGACAGGAGGGGAGGTGCTGCTAGGTAGGCTTTAAGCTTTTGAAAAGCCTCCTCTGCCTCAGGTTTCCACTCAAAGGCTTTTCGGAGAGTTTTGAAAAAGGGGAGACATTTATCTGCAGATTTGGAGACAAACCTATTTAATGCTGCGATCCTTCCATTGAGGCGCTGGAGCTCCTTGGTTGAAGAGGGTGACTTCATGTCAAGAATGGCCTTGATCTTGTCAGGGTTTGCCTCAATTCCCCTCTGATTGACCATAAAGCCCAGGAATTTACCAGACCCCACACCAAAGGCGCACTTCTCAGGGTTGAGCTTCATGTGATAGGACCTCAGGACGTTGAAAGTTTTTTGGAGGTGATCAATGTGGTCTACTGCTGCAAGGCTCTTTACCAGCATGTCATCCACGTACACCTCCATTGTTTGCCCGATCTGAGACTGGAACATCTTGTTCACCAGCCGTTGGTAGGTTGCTCCAGCGTTCTTTAGCCCAAAGGGCATGACCCTGTAGCAGTATGTCCCCTTTGGCGTGATGAATGATGTCTTCTCTTGGTCTGGGGGATGCATGCTAATCTGGTTGTACCCCGAGTATGCATCCAAGAAAGTGAGCAACTCATGCCCAGCGGTGGCGTCGATGAGGAGGTCAATCCGTGGCAGTGGATAACTATCTTTTGGGCATGCCTTGTTCAGTTCTGTGAAGTCGACACAGAGACGCCACTTCCCATTAGCCTTAGTGACCATTACTACGTTGGAGAGCCACTCTGGATACGCCACTTCCCTGACTGCTCCGTTATCAACCAGCTTTCGAATCTCCTTGTCCATGGCTTGAGCCCTTTCAGTGGAGGCTCCCCTTAACTTTTGGCGAACAGGCTTGTACCGCGGATCGACATTGAGGTGGTGGGTAGCTACTTCCGGGTTGATGCCCTCAAGGTCCTCATGCGACCAAGCAAAGATGTCCATATTATGCTCCAAAAATTCAACCAACAGGGGAGCCAGCTCTTCAGGAAGGGAAGAGCCAATGTAAATTCTTCTGTCTGGGTGCTCCTTTTTTAAGACCACAGGGATGAGTTCCTCGACTGGTTCTCCTCTTTCTGTGGCGGAGTCATCCCTTGGGTCAAGGACCTCAACTTGCAATGCTTCTTGGGGCTTCCTAGCCTTCATAGAGGATACATAGCACTCTCTGGCTGTTATTTGGTCCCCTTTGACCTCTCCGACTCCATTTAAGGTTGGAAAGCGGAGAACGAGATGGTAGGTAGAGGGCACAGCTCTTAATGTGTTAAGAGCTGGTCGCCCTAATATGATGTTGTAGGCCGACGGGCATTCTATTACCAGGAAATTGACCATGACTGTGGAACTTCGGGGTGTTACTCCGGCGGTGACGGGAAGTGTGATGGATCCAAGGGGATACACCTTTCCCCTGAGAATCCAATGAGGGGTGACCTGATTGGCTGTAGCCTCTCCCTGCCCAGATTGAGCTTGTCATAGGCCTCTGCAAATAGGATATCTGCAGAGCTGCCACTATCTACCAGGATCCTGTGCACATGAAAGTTGGCCACCGTCATGGTGAGCACCAAGGGGTCATCATGGGGGTGTTGGATTTCCTCCAGGTCCTTGTTTGAAAAAGATATGACCTCGTCGCTTTCCTGCTTCGGCACCTTAGATGGGCGCATCTCGTAGACATGTCTTGCCTTCCTGGCATGAGCCTTTATCGCGGAAAGTGATTCTCCTCCACCTGCTAGTCCCCCGAGATAGTGTGGATTTCCCCCACAGGCTGCTGATCTTCCTGGTTGTGAGGTTGTGGTTCACGTTCCCTTCCAGCAACGTATTGACGCAAGTGACCACGCTGGATGAGCTCCTCAATTTGCCTCTTGAGGTCGTAGCAATCGTCGGTGTCATGCCCGTGATCACGATGGAAGCGGCAATACTTGTTAGGATTTCTGCGATTTGGAGGAGACTTCATTTTTCCAGGCCACTTTATCGCGGGGTCATCCTGGATCTGGAATAGGATGTGTTCCACGGAAGCATTGAGGGGAGTGAAAGGTTGACGGTTCCTCTGAGGAGCAGGACCTAGCCGGTCCTTGACAGGGACTTTCTCTGTCCTGCCATATTTGTTGCTGGTTTCCTTCTTATCGTCCTTCTCTCTTTCCTTCCTTTTCTCACCAGCTCTGGAAGACTCACCCCGCCTGGCCCTTGTGATATCTTCTGCGTTTATGTATTTTTGGGCCTTGGCTAGCAGCTCTGGCATGCTCTTCGGTGGGCGCTTCAGAACTGAGAAAAGGAAACTTGATGAACGGAGGCCACCCAAGAAAGCGGTCATTGTCACCTTGTCGTCAGGTTCATCAACTTGGAGTACCTCCTCGTTAAAACGAGTGAGGTAACTCCTCAGGCTCTCCTCGCGGTCCTGCTTTATGCTAAGCAGATGTGTAACTGGTTTCTGGTGGCGACGCCCTCCTATGAAGTGTGAGACGAATGATCTGCTAAGCTCGGCGAAAGAGGCAATAGAGGCGGGGGAGAGCTTAGCAAACCACTGTCGGGCAGACCCCTTTAATGTGGTTGGGAATGCCCTGCACATGATTTCGTCTGGTACGTTGTGCAATTGCATCAAGGTCTTGTAAGTGTCGAGGTGGTCCAGTGGATCCTTTGTTCCATCAAAGGTCTCCACAGATGGCATCTTGAACTTCTGAGGGAGGGGGTAGTTCGCTACATCAGATTTGAAAGGGGTATCAGTACGCCTTACCAGGTGGTCAACAGTCTCGGGTCCCTGGGCCTTCATGGCGTTGAAGACATCACCGAGTTGATTTTGTACCTCCTTTATTTCTCGTCCCAATGATTGGGGGCTCCTCTGGAATGATCATGGAAGTGGCTTCCATGCCCCATGCTTTGGTTTTCACCCTCATCCTCCTGGAGATAAGGGTCCTCTTCCTGGAAAGCAAGGGGAGGGGGAGGTGCAGCTCCCTCATGTTGGGCTTCCTGAAGTGGGGTGCCCAATGGGGCACCCGGGCGTGGAGCAACAGGGCGTGGTGCTCCTTGATGCCCAGGATGTGGAGCTCCTTGTGGTGCTCTATGTTGTGCACCTCTGTGGGGCCCTCCATGTTGTGCACCTCCATGTGGTGCTCCACGTTGGGGTCCTCCATGTTGTGCACCTCCATGTGGTGCTCCTCCTTGGGGTCCTCCATGTTGTGCACCTCCGTGTGGTGCTCCTCCTTGTCCAGCAAGTATGAGTTGCAGTAACTGTTGGTTTTGAGCAACCAGTTGCTGCATGGTCTCCAATATTTGTTGGGGATTCGGGGCTAAAGTATCCGGAACAGGGTTGATAGGCGGGGGAACAACCTCCTCCTCTCGTGGAGGATTGTCTTCGTGTTGGTTCATGGATCGAGTAGTGATCGCCATTAGTTAATGGACGTAATGTTCAGGAGTGAGAATTTTGTCGATTCCCACAGACGGCGCCAAACTGATGATGCACAAAAATGGTTTTGCACACCACCTGTCAAGTATAGATAATAAATGCAATGAAATCAACGAAAAAATTAAAGAAGACACAATTTATAGTGGTTCGGTCAATTCGACCTACGTCCACTCTTCAATGGCTTCAGTCGCCGGGTATTTTATTGATTCAAAGGTATGGAGAATGGAGATACAAGCTTTGAGAGGGAGAATGGAGAATCAAGAAAAATAGTAATCTCCGGTAGTCGGTTCGTCTTCTGTAAGTCTCTGATGGAGCATGTCTTCCTCCTCTCCCAGATTAGAGCCATTTTATAGTAGCTAAGAGATCATTCTTGTGGAGATCATGACATATCCTCAAGGCTTCTTTATCGCAGCTTAGAGATTATCTTTGGTGGAGATCGCGACTTATCCTCAACGGAAGGAAGAGGTTGGGGAGCTCTTCATGAAACGTGGTCAAAGATTGGACCGTTTTCTTCCTTCGGTGGTGCAGATAAACTTCCGTGCTCTCCTCTTGGTGACGTGCTAAGCAAGAAGTCTAGCCGGCCTTGGGCTCCTTAAGAGGTGCAGATAAACTTCCCGTGCTTTCCTCTTGGTGACGTGCTAAGCAAGAAGTCTAACCGGCCTTGGTTCCTTAGGGCGGTGCAGATAAACTTCCGGTCTTTCCTCTTGGTGACGTGCTAAGCAAGAAGTCTAACCGGCCTTGGGCTCCTTTGGCTTGGTGGATTCAGATGAGGTTGGGCTCCTCAACCGGGTTGGGCTTTAATACATAAATTGGACTACTTGGGCTTAACCATC